>BOPN01002969.1:95965-118465 GCA_017312705.2 Penaeus japonicus | reverse complement strand
ATATATATATATGTATATATATATATATATATATATATATATATATATATATATATTTATGTATGTATGTATGTATGTATGTATATATGTGTGTGTGTATGTGTATGTGTATGTATGTATGTATGTATATATGTGTGTGTGTATATATATATATATATAAATATATATATATATATATATATATATATATATATATATATATATACAGTATATAATTCATTGTTTAATATCTGAGTTGCAAAAGAATATCTAGAAAAGTTTTTGTTTCCTTTTTTCCAAGTCCGCTATGCATCGTCGGCGGGTTAGAATGTTTGCTCATTAGCATGTCTCTTTGAAAACGTCGCAAATGACATTTTTTTGTGTAATATGATTAACTTTTTGTTCTTCGCTGTATCGAAAGCACTTTGAGAGCATTTTAGTCTGTTATTTATTTTGTATTTACCCTTTCTTTGACGTTATGATGCGTATAATAGCTTCGTATGATATGCACGATTGCTTGGTTCGTATCTGTAAAGAGTTACTTCTAATTTGATTATTAATTAGCTGACAAAAATGGTATTTATTATCTTGGGGGAAATATAATTAGATTGAATCGTATATGAACACTTGATTCTGATCATCATTTCAATCTGTTTTTTTGTTTTATATAAATGCAATATGCGACAGGAAACAGTTTTTTTAAGATTTTTAATGTTACATATCTAAATATATATATATATATATATATATATATATATATATATATATATATATATATATATATATATAAAGCAGGAGATAACGTTGATGATAGTATTTTTTTTTGATATAGCGTTATCCTGTTAAATTTATATTGTATTATGATGCGGATCTTGGTTTTGTTATCGTAGTTATCCTTGTTAATGTTGCTAATCTCTTGCTGAGTTATTATTATATTTATTGTTTCAAGTGTCTAAGGATAAGTAAGGTGAGCGGGATGAATAAATCATATATTCTTTTTTAATGAAGCTTGGATATGACTGACATGAGTGTGAGAAGGTAAATGAACTCTGACATTTGTGTCATGAGTGGGAGAAGGAAAATAAACGATAGCAATGGAATAGGAAAAAGGTATTGAGAAATGTGAATAGGTGTGGTTCGAAGCATAGGTATTTTGGAAAAAGGACAAAAAATAATAAAAAATAGGTAGTAGATACGATAAAATAAAATAAGGAAAGTGAACCCAACACTCCGATATCTTCCTACCCATCCTTCCCTTCCCTCCCTTTTGGAACAACCCCTCCCCCTCCCCCTCCCCCTCCTCAATGAACTACCTCAACCACAAACCACAACAACTACGTTATCCTCCACCCTCCACCCCCATCCCACCCCCACCCCCATCCCACATTGTCACCCTTCTGTATCAGGTGCGATGATTTCATAAACCTTGCTGTATCCGGCAACCCAATACGAGCGGATACATAGCGGGCGAGCGAGGCGGCGGATACAGCCACCGATACAGATTAATAAAAGGAAAAAAAATAGCTTTGTCAACAAAACCCGGTTGCAATATAGCCCTCATATGCAGTAGTTGTGTGGGTCGTAGACAGGCGCTGGCTTGCACACAACCAATTTCCGTTGCAAAGTGTGAGTCGACAATTTGTTTGTTTTTTTGTTTTTCGATTTGATAGTTTTTTCTTCTTTTTGCGATTGTACTGTCCTCTTGTCTCTTTCCTCTCCTCCTTTCTCTTCCTGTTCCTATACGCGTTTGGATTTGTAGCCTTTCATATACGTGGTCCTCCTCCTGACCTCGCTCTCAAATAAAAAACTGGCATACAAACTAACCGATGTATACACACACACACGCACGCAAGCACGCACGCACGCACGCACGTGTGTGTGTGTGTGTGTGTGTGTGTGCATATATATATATATATATATATATATATATATAGCTGACACTCCTCCCGCGACGTTGCTCCTCCTTCTCGAAGCTAATGAGTTTACTCTCCCCGTCTTAGCATCTGGCGCGACGATCTCGGTCTCCGATGGGGTATATTAGCCACTTCAAGTACTACCCTATCTCCTATATAATTGTATGTGTCAGTTTGTTTACGTTGACCTGCCCGCAACCTGATACTTAACGAGAAGAGCAGCCAGCAATGCTGACGTGAGACTAAGGCACACGGCCGGATAATTCAGATTTTGCATCAAGCAAAGGACGCCCGTCGTACGACGAGGACAAAGAGAAAAGGGAGAAGAAAAAACAATGTGATCCTTTCTGCTCCCTCGCGCAAGGTCAAGGTCATCACCTCATCAGTAACGCAAGACGTATATGACACTGAGCCTATTAACGGGCATGCTGGCATGAAAACACAGGAAATTGAGAGTGAGTCACTCTTAACACATTGCACGAAGACCCAACCAAAGGAGCTCACTCTGCTCACGCAAACGTTGACATGATACTTGAGCCAAATATGTAAATAAAGTATTCCTTTGTGCAGTCAAGGACCCATTTTTCCATCGCCACGCGCACCCCCTAAGACCCTCGTACAACAACTAGAGAACTCAAGTACCAAATCGCAATAGGAAATACTTCCAAGCTGAGCAAAGAAACATCAGAAAAAATACACCATGAAAAACTATAAAACTCAACTACGGCCCCTATTATCTTCTCTCATTATATCATAAACCGTGTTGAGTACAGTGCACAGCACAGCGCACGCGAGGCATGTGCCAGAACTGAGCAACACATAAACAAGGAGGAAGTCATTCGCAAAACAGCGAAGGCAGCCGCTGCAAATCACTGGTTTACTGCGCGTGTGTCAGAGGTGAGTGAGCGTTCCTGGCCGAGGCGTGTCTTCTGAGCATCGCTAGGCGCCTCAGAACAAAAATAAGAGCGACGGACATTTCATGCACTGTGCATGTTTATATGAGTCGCTTGTTATGCATGCCTCTGTAATGTATATTCACACAAACACTAGATGGATGGCTATTTTTGCAGTTAGCCTACATAATGTATATACTACAGTGTATGCCCTGCATATATTTGCATGGATGGATGGACAGGTAGATGAATAGATAGATGTCTGGGTGTCTGTATGTGATGGTTGGATGGGAGGTTGGTTGGATGGATGGATGGATGGATAGATATACAGATAGATAGATAGATAGATAGACAGATAGATAGATAAATAGATGAATGAATGAATTATTATATATATACATATATATATATATATATACACACACACACACACACACACACACACACACACACACACACACACACACACACACACACACACACACACACACACACACACACACACACACACACACATATATATAAATATATATATATATATATATATATATATATATATATATATATACATATATATATATAT
Source organism: Penaeus japonicus (assembly GCA_017312705.2). Taxonomy (NCBI): domain Eukaryota; kingdom Metazoa; phylum Arthropoda; class Malacostraca; order Decapoda; family Penaeidae; genus Penaeus; species Penaeus japonicus. The sequence goes on along the minus strand of BOPN01002969.1, from coordinate 115,097 downwards.
ATATATATATATATATATATATATATATATATATATATACACATGTGTGTGTGTGTGTGTATGTATATATATATATATATATATATATATATATATATATATATATATATATATATATATATATATATAGTCATAGATAGATATAGATAGATACAGATACATAACATATATATAGTGTGTGTATGTGTATGTCTATGTGTATGTGTATATATGTGCACGTGCATGTGTACGTGGATGTACATGTACATGTACACGTGCATGTGTTTATGATTATGTATATGTATATGTATATGTATATGTATATGTATATGTATATGTATATGTATATGTATATGTATACGTATGCGTATACGTATACATATACTTATATGATGTATGTAAGTTTGCATGTATGTATGTATGTTTGTATGTATGTATAATATATATATAACACATATACATATACATGTATGTATATATGCATGTATGTATGCATGTATGTATGTATGCATGTATGTATGTATGTACGTATATAAATAAATAAATAAATAAATAATAAATATATATATACATACATATATATATATATATATATATATATATATATATATATATATATATATACATATACATACATATATATACTGAAATATATATATACATATATATATATACGTATATACGTATATACGTATATATATATATATATATGTATATATATATATATATATATATACATATGTGTATATATGTATGAACATATATCTTTATATTTATGTATATATGTATATATGTGTATATATGTGTGTATATATATATATATATATATATATATATATATATATATATATATATATATATATATATATGTGTGTGTGTGTGTGTGTGTGTGTGTGTGTGTGTGTGTGTGTGTGTGTGTGTGTGTGTGTGTGTGTGTGTGTGTGTGTGTGTGTGTGTGTGTGTGTGTGTGTGTGTGTGTGTGTGTGTGTGTGTGTGTGTGTGTGTGTGTGTGTGTGTGTGTGTGTGTGTGTGTGTGTGTGTGTGTGTGTGTGTGTGTGTATCAGTATGGAAGCATTAGATACAGACCACGAGTGATATGAGTTTAAAGAGTAAATAAGATAACATGGCATTTCTGCATTGCATAAATACCATTGATTGCATAATAGCAGTTGCTCATGTATAATTACCCTTCATATCAAACTTGGCTTTCAAATGTTTTGTCCAATTATCCAAAGCAATTCAGATCCCCTTTAGTGGTGCGATTATAGGAACAAGAGAGCTTCCTTTTGGCCAGCGGATGCACGTGGCAATGCTGTTAAATAATCACATTCCCATCATTTGGTGCCAAAATTAGCGTCAGTTGCTGTGCAGATTTCCATGTAAAAGTCACAATGGTCGCAAAAAGGCCAATGGAAAAAAAAAATCTGGCCCAGTCTTTACAGAACAGAGAAAGGCGAGGCTGAAGTCCGATTTACTGACGACCATATTTCTACGTCACATCTGGACTAATTCACCATTTAAGCTTCAGTGCCTATGATGACCGATAAACCCGCATATGACATGGCTGAGCACGTTAAAAGATGCCAGGTACTTAGATAGGTCTGTGTTTGGTTATTTGAATATGCTCCTTTATATACGTGTTTATGTGTTGGTGTAAGAATGCGTGGGTGGGTGTAGGGTGTAGGGTGTTTGTGGGCGTCAATATGTAAGTGGTTGAGTATGTTTAGGTGGGCGTGTGTGCGACTGTGTAGGTAGGTGGAGGATGGGTGCGTCCGTGTGTGTGGGAGGGGGGCTGTGTTGTGTGTTCGGGCGTGTGTGTAGTGTGTTCGGGCGTGTGTGTTGTGTGTTGTGTGTTGTGTGTTGTGTGTTGTGTGTTGTGTGTTGTATGTTGTGTGTTGTGTGTTGTGTATTGCGCATCGCGTGCTGTGTGTGAGGGCGTGTATATTGTATGTACGGGCGCGTGTGATCTGTGTTGTATGTTGCGCGTTGTGTGTTGTGTGTTATGTATTGTGTGTTCTGTATTGTGTATTTTGAATTGTGCATTGTGTGTTGCGTGTTGTGTGTGTGGGCGTGAGCGTCTGTCAGCATGAATGTGCGTGTGAGCGTGCCTGCGTGCCTGTGCACGCGCACTGCCCTTATAGGGAAGGAATCTCGTCATCAAGGCGTTCTCCTTGGAATACTCAAGTGCTCTGAACTTTCCCAGCAAAAGATCAATAGCTCAGAAAAAAAATCAACATAGAGCGGGTCCACATCATCATCAGACACACAAGCGAGCTACTCATTCTTATCAGGCGTCGTTGCGTTTACAAACAAACCACGTTCTCGGTCTGAAATTTCTAATTAGCAGTTGGAATAACATCTCAAGACTAACAAAATACGGGAAAGAAAGGCGGGGAGAAGAGGCAGAACCAAAACGCAGAAAGGAAGGGGTGAGACTGGCGCTGATACCGCAACTCAACACTTCGCCTGTCCTGACGCGGGACTTGGCATTTCTCGAGACTATAAATAGGGCAACATTTATCCCTTAACGGCAGGCCGTTGTCTTACTGGCATTCACATACTCATGAGTAAGCAGCATCAAAAGCAATCACAGTCCCCGGCCACGAAGCGCCCAAGGCCACGTCTGGGACTGAGCGTCGCGCGAGGAGAACTGCGCTCGCCGCAAGCACCGGGAGGAGGCGCTGCGTCGCAGGAAATACCGCGGGACCTGCTCGGCCGGCCTCGCGCCTATCTCCTCGAGCGTGTGATTTACTGCACACCTCATCCCCGGCGCATGGCGTGCATCACTGAGCCATGTGGCAAGAACGCAGCGGTAGACGCAGAATAAGAACTTTCAGCAGAAAATCTCTGAGCGATTAAATTAGGGTGCTGGCGTGTTTTCTCTCCCTGCGTAAATTGACGTAAATAAAATTATTAGGATCATTACGCTCTATACTTGGTGACGGGAAATTATCGCCACTGCCCGTTCGTCTGGACCTGTATTACCTCAATTTCTGTTTTTCCTATTTGCTTCTCTCCCTCATCTTCCTTCTACCGTTTTGTCTTCCTCGCCAACCATCCCCCCAACCACTCCTTCCCCCTGGACCCCTCCACTCCAACCCGGTCAGGCATGCATCGTGACCCTCCTTCCCCTCTGTCTCCCCTAGCAGCAATATCGCAGGACGACGACCTGCCGCCGTTCGGGCCGAGGTCATCGCAGGCGGGTCTCACGACCGGCACGACCTCTGCGAGGGTTCTCCTCCCTTCCCCGCCCCCTTCCCTTCTCCTCCTCACCTCCCTTCTCCCCCCTCTCTCAGCCACACTATCGCGCTTATGAACCCGTAAGTCCCGATAATACAAATAAAAGTATTACTCTTTTCGGTGCCATTGGCGTGTGATATTGCTCTGAGGAGGCACCTCGACCCTCGCTAGGGGAGGGGGGGAGCCTCCTCAGGAGTGCCATGACAGTTCTCAGAAAGGGGTGCGCGCTGCTTAATGCAAATTCATTTGAAGTATCATAGCAAGCTTTTCAATAACAATCTCACAAAGTCACATGCGAATTCAGTTATATTGTTGATATTGGGGTTTGTGTATTCTATTGTTTATAGTTATCCGAATCATATCTTTACATTCATTTTTTTCTCATTCTTAGAATATGGTGCCTTTTCTAGCCATAATACCACTTTCAACTAATAGCAGGGCAGTAATTTCCACAACCTCTCACCATACCAAGCGAAAGGGCTCTCATTTTTTACCCTTAATTATCACGACGAAGATGACGCTGTTGATCTATCGTTGAACTTTTTCAAAATAGAAGTGGAGCTTCAAGCTACGCACTGCAAATTCTCTTGCGCGTAATATTGATTGACCTATTGTCACGTAATGAGCGGCTCTACTTTATGAGACGGTGACCCAATGGCATGCAGTTTATTACAGACCATTTATATTCATTTTTCTTTTTGACCTCCTTAAGGCCACTCCTAATTGTTCCCTTCAGATCTTCGCCGTTCGCATCATAACAACTCGTAAGGCCTTGAAGAACCAATGATGAGTCTCAGAGGTGTTGGTGAAGTGGTGAGATCGTGGCACTGAAGTACACTTATCTTCGATCTGCGTGTAACCGCGAGGAGCACATGGCTTTTATGGGGTGCTACAGGAAGGGCCTCGATGGGGGCGGCGAGGCTGGAATACTGCAGGTTTCTGTATAAACCAATTTCTAAATAAGCAACGAGGTCTTCAAGGCGATTCCTTGATCCGAATGCCAGTCTGGCGCTCCGGGAGAGGCAGGGTTAACCGGAGCCTGGGGGAGGACAGGTAGGGCAGGAGGGGCAAGAAGGGCGGCGTGTAACGCTCGTGCTTGGCATACTCACGGGGATTAGGAAGAACAGCCAAGCCAAAATGCCGATATCCGATATTTTCTCGGCCAGAAATTCTGCACTATGAACTTTATCCGATAAGCCGTTCAGTCGAACAATGCAGACCAATCACATCAGGTGCAGCATCAATACGGCATTTCTTACAGAATGTACAAACTGGGTCGCATTTTCCTCACTGACAAAACACCCAAGAAAACACTCCCGCCTTCGGCAAACATTTGCAGCAAACAAGACTTTCATACATACGCTTCACGTTTTCCGATTGTTTCCGAGCTCCTAACTCACCTGCAATAAAAAGAAATGCAAATCAATACAAGGCATTCAAAGCACTGTTCTATAAAAATAATAACAAAGAAAAATGAATACGAAACCATTTACATGGGCCATTCTGGCTATAACCGAAAGACTGATGCTTGTGTTGAAAATGATAATAATTTGTAATTACAAATACAACAACGATAATGAAAAATGCCAATAATAATAGGCTACAAAGATAATGGTAACGGTCATATATATTTATGTGTGATGCGCACATACATGTACATGCACGCGTATCCATATGGATACTCCGTACATATCAACACACATGAGGGAGACGGGAAGGGAATGGGAGACCATGAGGGGAGAAAGAATAAAAATCTTTGTGAGATAGATAGAGAGAGAGGTAGGGGGGGGGGGGTCCGGCCAGACATAACATGTAGCTCTAAACGTGCAAAGCAACCATGTGTACACGCAAGAGGGTCTGCTGATTCGCATGCATTAAAGCTGTTCGAAAATCACCGAGTAGGCGCTGTTTCCTATCGATTTTCCCCAGCCACGGTGGCTATATTCGGGTCCAACTAAGCCTTCATATTTGCATCATAATTCTGTAGCCAAATCTAAAAAAAAAAAAAAAAAAATACGATTTTCATTTATCCAAATAGGCCAGCCGCCCCTCTGCTGTCCGGTCAAATCTTCATCCGTGATTGTTTTTTCTGTGATTCAATTTCCTCTCCTTTCACGCGGCATCGCCGGCGAATTTCCTCCCCCTGCGCAGGATCGCCGTCGTGTGCGTACAGCGGCACAGGAGGCTTCAGGAGTGGAAAGAAGAGGGGAAGAGAGAGGGAGAGAGAGAGAAAGAAAGAGATTTTCCTAAGGACCGAATGAACCCTCGCATAGAACCTCACATGGTATTGATCTCAAGCATAATGGGAGTTCATGAGTGATGAATTTCCCCGCCTTGCGATCCGTCTCACTCCGCGCCCATGGCCCTGCGTCCAGTCACTGTTATTTCTTGCGGCCACCTTTTCTAATCTTCTTCTCACGGCTTGTCATGACTCGCCGCAGTTCTTCAATCTTCGCCGACGTCTGACATGCGATCTCTACGCACTGACAGCCGCGCCAAGAAAAATGAAGGAACGATGGCATAGCTTGCATAAACACTGCGTATATCAGTGTTCAGACACGCACACACGCGAACACACCCACACAAACGAACACACACACACAGACACAAACGCAAACACACACATACACGTACCCACAAACGCACACATGCATACATACAGACCAACATATTTATTCATATTTACTGTTGTTTTTTTCATCTGATACAGAGAGACAGAGAGAGTGTGAAAAATATTGTGCCTAATCCCCAAGCCGATTTCTAGCGAACGGCACAAAATTCAACCCCACGACTATAATGGCCCATCAGTGCTGCCCAGACAAGCCCAGCCCAGAATACCCTAACTCGGGTCAAGAAGGTGCTGGCACTGAGAACAAGGACAGTCACAGATTCGTGGCACTAGTGACCCCTCGCACTGCGCCGGAGTTATCAGCCTCCCGCCGAAAAGCTGCAGAAAAAGAACTGCAGAGATATTTTTATTGGCCGTATCTGGGGAAAAGTGCAGAGACGGCATTCATCTCGATCCCGATGTCAAGCTCTACTCTTGGGTTCTCTTGGACGAATTTCACTTACAGCTGACAACAATGCAGATAAGGACAAAAAAAAGGGTGAGGGAGAGGGAGGTGAGGATGAAAGAGAGGGAAAGGATAAGGGGAATGACACACACACACACACACACACACACACACACACACACACACACACACACACACACACACACACACACACACACACACAAAATAATAACAATAATAAAGGGCAATAATAATAATGATAGTAGTAGTAGTAGTAGTAGTAATAAATGTTTTCTTCCTTGAGTTTTGCGCTTGCGCCAATGCAGATGTACTCCAGCGGGTGAATGAACGAAGGATGATTTCATGGCCTTAAGCTTTCATGGCACGCTCAAGAGCCTGGCCATCCCCCGATGCACCTGGCTGCGGCCCCTGTCAAAACGCCCCTTTTCATATCATTCAACAGCCATGAATGGAGCGGTTACATCAGACTGCACACCTCACGTGTACGCCTTCGGGGGAAAGGAAATGAATGAGTCAAAGGGAAAGAGGTGTTGCGTAGTGGCTGATTAGGAAGAAGCGAAGAAGAAGGGTATAAAACTTCAGTCGCGCCAGGTCTTTCAAATCCGCGAAGTCTTACAAAAAAGATCATCAACAGGCGGTCTCTAGTATGGCACTGAAAGTCAACCATAGGGAGATTGAAGCCCCGTTGGCAAAAGCTGACAAAAACAGGCAATGGAAAAAAATTACCAATCCTTATTTTTTACCAATAACACGAAGGAAGTAGGATCAGGCAACTCGGGGCGCCACTTTCCTCCTTCTCACCTCTTCCTTCCCTCCTGCTTATGGGTTCTCATCCATCACCCCCCCCCCCCCCCGTTCTACTCATTTCCCCCTTCCCCTTCCCCTTCCCCCTCGCCCTCCACCCCTAGGACCACTTGACTCTTATCTGGCACCAGAAGACCCCTAAACGACCCAACTCTTCCTCCTCCGAAATCCCGTTCACGCAGTCACACAACTAGCTTCTTATCGTCCCCTTTTCTGTTATCTCGACTCTTTCCTCGCCAAACTCTCGCCCTCTTATCGTGTCGTTTCCTCCTACGTGTCACTTGGACTCTGTTTGTTCCCTCTGACACCTGCGACACGGGACGAATCTCTGAGGACATTGAACGATTTTCTCTTCGTCCTTCATTCCCCCGCCAGGAGCACCGGATCGTGTTCCCGCTGTCAGGCTGGATCCTCAGGGAAATGTTTTCGTCTCAGGATCCGCCCCCTCTGGCCCGACGCTCGAAACACCGACAGGAACATCTCTCTCTCTCTCTCTCCTTCCCCCCCCCCCTCTCTCTCTCTCTCTCTCTCTCTCTCTCTCTCTCTCTCTCTCTCTCTCTCTCTCTCTCTCTCTCTCTCTCTCTTTCTCTTTCTCTCTCTCTATCTTAATCTTTTTTTTTCTCGCTTTCGCTCTCGCTCTCGCTCTCGCTCTCGCTCTCGCTCTCGCTCTCGCTCTCGCTCTCGCTCTCGCTCTCGCCTCGCTCTCGCCTCGCCTGCCTCGCCTGCTCTCGCTTCCGCTCGCTCGCTCACTTCACTCACTCACTCTCACTCTCACTCACTCCACCACTCCTCACTCACTCCCACTCACTCACTCTCATTTTCATTTTCATTTTCATTTTCATTTTCATTTTCATTTTCATTCTCACTCTCACTCTCACTCTCACTCTCACTCTCACTCTCACTCACTCACTCACCACCCTCACCTCCTCTACTTCTATCTCTTTTCACTTTCATCTCTTTCTCTTTATCCCTCTCTTTATATATTTCTCTTTATCCCTCTCTCTCTATCCCTCTCTAACCCTACCTCTCTACATTCTCTATCTTTATCTTATCTCTTTTGGGTTTGTTTCACAAAAAGTCATTTCTCACAAAATCCGAACTCTTCCTTCCGAAGACTATGAGGCGAGGGTCCTTGTTAAAGGCTGACGTGTCATCATTTCCCTCTCTCGACTTTTTTTCCTCAACTCTATCGACCAATCATGTTTGGGATTCCCCTGGGTGAGGAAATGAGGCCTCTCCCGCCGCGTCTTTCAGGGCTGCGCAAAAGAGAAAAACTAATCGCACTTCTAAAATCATCACATCTTTGTCTATAGAAAATAAACTCTCAGCGCAATATAAACTAACAACCACTTTCATGTAAACACTCGCAATTACCAACAAAAACTCCAGTTCGCCGAAGAAAGGTATTTCAGAATCGGCATCCGCGTTGAAATTGAAGTCAAAGTCACATACACACTAAAACACACACAGATACACATACACACGCGCAAACGCACACTTACACGAATACGCACACGCACGCAGCGAAGAATCCGCAACAGCGTTGAAGTCAAAATCGGGGGATTCCTCAGTCACCCAGAGAACACACACCAGCCCGGCCGTAATCCAGCAGCCTCCGCCAGCAGCTGTCACTCCAACGACCAAGCCGACGATCAAGACTCCATGCCGTCGGGACGATTGTACTACGATGAATCCCTCTCCCTCCGCTCCGCGAGGCCGACTGGATCTTGGCGAGGTCCCTACCAATCCTCTCGTAGGACCCGCACCGCTATCGGGCCTGGCCTCGCGCTCTGTCACTCACGGGATCTTGGCCTTTGTTCTAATCTCGGACTGTGGTTATAGCGCATCGCATCGCCAGACACACTGTCTTATCGGGCTCAAAGGATGGAGAGTGAGAGGAAGGAGGGAAGGAGGGTAAGGGGGGGGGAGGGGGAGGAGGAGGAGGAGGAGGAGGAGGAGGAGGAGGAGGAGGAGGAGGAGGAGGAGGAGGAGGAGGGGGGGAGGAGGAGGAGAAGGAGGAGGGGGGGGAGGAGGAGGAGGAGGGGGAGGAGGAGGAGAAGGAGGAGGAGAAGGAGGAGGAGGAGGAGGAGGGGGGGGGAGGAGGAGGAAGAAGAGTAGGAGGAGAGGTGTGGGTAGGACGAGAGGGATAGGGCCTAAGAGAAGGCAAGAGGGAAGGAGGAGGAAAGAGGACAAGAGGCAGAAATGGGGATGGCGTTAGGGTGGGGAGGGGAGAGGGAGAAGACGAGGAAGAGGGAGAGGGAGAGGGATAGGGTGAGAGTGAGGGAGAGAGGAAGGTAGAAGCAAGAAAAGAGTAAGAAAATGAAAACAAAAAATGGCACGGGAGAAATAAGGAAGACACAATAAGAATAAAAGGGAAACACTTGGAGGAAAGTAGAAAATTATAGAGATCAAACGAAAAGACAAAAGAAAAGGTATATGCCAGGAAAAGATGGCGGCCAAGGAAATCGTATTCCTAACAGCATAAGTCACCGTGTAAATCAGAGAAAGCGGGAAGGTAAAAATAAGGTCAGAAGAGCGAGCCAAGACAAAGGCAAGGCGACGTCGGCCATTCCCGGTCGTAAACCCCAATGCAATTATCCCGTCACCATCGCCACGGCAAGCGCTCGGATTTGCTCTTTTCATGATCCGAATACTGACTCGTCTTTCTATCTCGGCGAAGGGTTCCAAAAGACTTCAGCCACGGGCCTCCTATTGCCCCTTGACCTCCGCCCCCCGCCCCCGCCCCCGCCCAAGCCCCCTCCGTCGGCATCGAATGGTAAGGCTGAAGCTGCTCGGCCGGTCGTAGTGCTCCGCGTAATCTCCCTCGCTCCCGGTCATCCCGGCCGCGATGTCGGTGATGTATGACGTCAGTAGCGCCGGCCTATGCCACAGAGGGATGATCATTTGGAAACATTTGGCTCACCAACGATCTCCAAACTCTATTTGTCTTCTGGCGTCTCCCCTCTGGCCTCCCCTCAGCCGCGCCACTTATCGCCTTCCTCCCCTCGCCCACACGACCCGTCTTCGCTTCCTCTCCTTGGGACGCGAGCCTCATTCCCACTTCCCTTCGCTACGCACTCTTTACTGAGACACTTCCACTTTTATTTGCTGATTCCTCGGACTTACATGGTCACTTTATGTTATACTATCTTATTGTTTACTTCTTTCGGTGCCTCCTTGCATCCACACTGCCTTGCTGTATTTCCACCCGATTACTCTTCTCTTCTTGTAAATAAAACAACGAAGGGAAAAACAGGAAAGCATGAATGTGCCGAGGGCCTTTACCCTTTAGGTCTTCAGGGCATGCAGGCTCTTCCCCTTCGTCGTCTTATTTACAATTTGTTCAGCATGATTCCTTCACGCGTGTTCAGCGCTGACGAGGTCTTCTTTGCACGCTCCCTGCACCGCTCTGCGCCCCCCTCGCCCTCGGCCCTTCCGCCCTCCCTCGCGCCATTCCTTGTCTCTTCTCCTCCATCACTCTGCCTCCCCTTCCCCGTTTATTCCCGGCCCTCGCTCCCCAATGTCCATTCCGACCTGACCCTCCTAAGCACTCCCAACCCCCCTCACCGTGCCCTCCCCCTCCCCCTCCCCTTCTGACCTTCGTGAGCTGTAGGTTCAAGGATTTACACGTGTTTTTCATTGGGCCGAGGTTATGGCCCCACCTCAGGCTGAGAGGAGGAGTGATTTACTGCAGGTGGGCGTGCGGGCGAGTGTGCTTTCTGCTGTATGAATCGGCGGTGCTGATTCTTGCTGGAAAATAAACAGCCCCCCACCGCCATCACCTCCTCCCCTATCGTAGTCACTGAATTCTTGGTAAATAGAGGTTAAATTCTTCCACGTCCGCCAAAACATGATTTGACTTTGTAAACACTGGTGATGTCATCATAAACAAACACCGTGTTTAACACCGGATTGGACGCTGTTGTTTTTTTTTCTGTGCCACGCTTTATTTATTTCTCCTCCTCTTCTCCCTGCTCCGGCCTCACCACGTGACCCCACGCGCTGTCTTTCCCTACGAGGGGCCCGTGGGTCACAATAGTCACTTAACCCTTTATTCGGTTAACGATTATTCGTCTCGCAGGCATATCCTCCCATGCTTATCAAGGTTTGCTTCTATTTTTTTCATTCACCATTTCCATTTCCTTCTTCTACTCATGGCCCCGCCACCATCTACTAATTTTCTTAACAGCCCTTCCCTTCAACTACGAATCCCATTCCTTCACTTTTAAATACATCCATATTCAAAATGTCTTTCTTTCGCAATTCACTCATCCGAGTCCCTGTTCCTTCAACTCCCTCTCACCCTCAGCTCTTCCCACACGTCGGGCTTGTACAGCGAGCGGGTAAATGAGGGAGAGCAGATGCGGCAGTGGGGGCTGGGGGACGGATGGGGTAGGGGGAGCATGGCCAATCAAGAGTGCGTGGAATGAATGAAGTCTCTTTACTCAGCACCAGGTACCGCGCCACCCGTGAGAGGTATCTCCTTCTCTCCTTCTCCCCTTCCCCCCTCCTCTCCCTTCCCTCTGCCTTCGCCGGCATCACCATGGGAACCAGAACTCACGTCTACCTTTATCTATACAAAGTACGTGTACCTTTGCATCTACGTCGTGCAGCGCTACATCCGACTGAGCTCGACTCATTTGGTGGGACGAACTCATCGGCGTTCACATCATAGTCAGCGCAAACTTATACATGTACTTAAGACACTGCGAGGAACTACAACTAGAACACCACACTGTACCATCAGCTTTATCGGTCACCACACATGACCGTGTCGCTATCACGACCGCGCTTCTGCTGCTTTCATATCATATCTACCAACACAATATATTTCAGAAAAAAGACTTCACGAATAAAGGCTGTCAATCAAAAAGTCCTCATGACAGTGTGTGATCTGAGCGTCACGTGTTCACCTCAAATTCCACCTCAGTTGCACAGAAGTACCATTCTCACTGCTGAGGTTAGGTCGTCGTATGCACCATATAATATTTGTTTCTTTTATTTACTAATATATATTTAGTGGATGGAAATGGGGTATGTAGTTATTGTGGTTTAATTGTCTGTGATCGACAACTGCATATAATGCAGGACGGTTGTGGCAAAAAGTTTGAGATTTTGCCCCTTGTTATACTTCATCATCTATCGTGTTTAATTCGCAAAATGAAACATTGTTTACAGTCTAGGTTGCCTGCTAATTGGCCAGGCCACACGTTTTCTCCCTGGTCACGACACGCCACTTGTTTTTCACACATGGCGATGCCGAATTTCCGGGAGGTGGCCATTTCGCGACCTTCGTGACAAACTCCGGCCATGTATTGCAAATCAACATTTTTCCCCTCCTTTTTTTCCAGACTCGCTTCTTTATTTGCGTTCAGTAATTAACAAGACGCACAAGACGTGCCTCACATGATTTCATCATCAAAATCATTTCTTGCGTTTCCTCATCCAAGATGCTGCTGATATTGTTACAAGCCATATAAGCTGCACTTTCTACTCTCTGCATTAAAGCGAGACTATCAGCTCGGTTTCAGATCCAGGTCAAGGAGCGATCAACAGCGATAATGTACGGCTAGCGATATCAGGACACGTATGCGCCTGGTCTCTGCAACATATCGGCTCTCAACACTGCTCCTCCGTTGACTGGAGTAATCTTAGCAAGAGCCTCCCTATCTATCGCCGTCAACAAAGAAACCCTCCGCCTAGCCCTCAAACCAGGCATGCAACAAAGCCATGCACGAAGCTTACAAATCATCTTCCAGCGTTAGCTATGGATGGGCGGGTTGCACGAATCGCCACGCATAAGAAAAAGTGGTTTTTCCTTTACGACATGACACTGTACCTTACATGGGCTGAGCAGAGTAGACAGACCCGATATGAGGTATTCCCTGATTATCTAAATGACGACGCAGAGGTGACAGCACTTGACGGGTGAGGGGAGCAGAGGAGGGTACAAGCAGCGGAGAGGACATTTGGATGGCATGAGAGGGTGTGATAACACAGGAGGAGGCTTGAGTAACTTTGAGGCTGGTTTACAAGACATGAATAATAATTCAAAAGTAAAGCATCACTACGTATGTTCCAAAAAGTAGCCCCTTATGTCAAAGACGATAAAGTCAGTTTCCCAAACTGATTTTAGGAATTTTAACGAACATCACTCAAAGGGGACGGGGCCTCGTTGACTCCCAGAGTCCCGGGCCAAGAAACAAGAAAAAATATTCTAAATTAAACTATTTTCCAAAATATTTTGTTCCAAGTGTCTCGAGCGCAGCCATCGACGAGGAGGATGCTTTGATCCGGCTGAAGTGGAGGAGAAGGGGGACTCCAAGGATCGGTTTAGAGCTTCCTTGAGAGCGGGTCCTTGTACGGAGGGCACGATACGGCACCCACCTGGCCGAACCGACGGCCGCTGACGAAGCAGGGTTACGCAAGCCTTCTCGCCGTGATTAAGGAGACATATATAGGGTGTGTGGTGGGTTCGGTGGTGTCGAGGTGGGTCGAGGGCTGGGCAGTCGTGGTGGCCGTCCCTGCGGAGATGGCGAAGCTTTTTCTAGAAGTCTTACCAAAGAGGATGAAGTCGAATGTCTTCGACACGATACACGGTCACGTTCCCAGATTTTTAAAAAAATACAAAGATGAAAGTCTTATTATGAAACTCACACAACCACTTTTATACACCATACTTCTTCACATTTCATCTCACTCAAGTATCCTTGCCATCACCTCTATAAGCCCTGTCAGAGACGAGTGCAGCGTGTGATGAGAAGTGACGACGACCCTCTCTTACTAGCCTTCGCCGTACAGACAGCACCACTCAGTCACCATCTTGACACAATGCAGGACATCGGACATTCGCACCTGCTGGTGAAATTGCATCCCTCGGTCCGGGATCGATTAGAAACGGGAGGCCGCCGCCATGGGACATCCCGCCCGGCCGAGCTTTACATTCCCCGCCAATCAGTGATGAAAGGACAAGGCTCTGTGCGAGTGGGTGTTAATTCTCCCTCTGCAAGAACAAGTTGTCGTCGGGGAGAGTCGGATTACAGTCTTCGTGGAGATCTCACGGCGGTTCTTCTTTTGCAGCTTCAGGGCGACCATTTTTTCCTCGTGGAGGAGAAGGCTGCGTGTACAAGGTGTCTTATTATCCCGGTTATCACATCTCGTGGCTGGAGGTTTGCGCTCTTGCCGGAAACACTGGCATTTGTGAAGCAAAGGCACACACGCGACCGTGCGGATATTGACACACGCACTCACAAACGAAATATTCTAGTGATATATAGAAGTGTTCTGCCAATACGACTTCTATAATGCCATTGGCCTTAATGTTTCCCACGGAGTCCCTAAAATACTATAGAGATAAGTACTACTGACTCCCATAAAGTCCACATAAGACATATTCAACTAGAACTAAATGTTTCTGAATGTACTAAACCTGACTGGCAAGTGTGACGGTGCAAGGAACTTAACTTATCGTGTAGCCTATGCAATAGTCCCTTATCTTCACTTTCGTAAGCTCAGTTTGGCAAGAGTCTAACCAGGAATGTGCATGAGATACGGCTGATGGATCGCCCTCTACCATACACACACACACACACACACACACACACACACACACACACACACACACACACACACACACACACACACACACACACACACACACACACACACACACACACACACACACACACACACACACACACACACACACACACACACACACACACACACACACACACACACACACACACAATAAAATAAAAAATGTTGACAGCACTGGTCCCCACTTCAACGCATTTACAATGTAAAGGGAGATAAAACATATGACTATTGAAAGTATACAAACAGTACCTAATAATTACCGATATGCCTGAGAGCGAGTGCAGAATAGAGTATAACCTTCAAAAACTACTTCACAGAAGATCAGAGAACATAGACACATGTATTGGATGTTTACCCAATATCCATTCCCCGACAAATTCTAAATTAATCAACTATAAAAGGGTCGAAAAAGAAAAGAGAGTGTATTAACGCCGGTAAGCTTTACTTCAAAAGAAAATGATTACCTAAAAGCTGTGCCATAGCGAGCGCCTTACCGAATCCCACAGCACCTCGACGTTTAGAGGATTTTCTTGGAAGTCATTAAAAACATCCTAAATCACAAGAGCTTTGTCGGAAGGAAAGCAATGATAAATAAATCACCATGTTAATCATTGATTATTCACGTGAGATTCCTCTCGGGCGAAATCATTACAAAAGGTCTCTCCTTCCAAGGCTTCTACTTACGTTATTTTTCAAGATTCTGGTTCTGATTTTCTGTCTCTTCGCACCGAAGTGAACGTGTGCATAAAGCAATTAACATGTGGACATGCATTCATAAAGACTTACTCACTCACTCACTCACTCACTCACACCTGAATACAGCCTTCAATCACTCTTTTGCTCTTATCGCATCTGGTTTTGGACCCACCTGCCCCCCCCCCCCCCCCCCCCCCCCCCGGCCTCACCCCTGCCCCTCGGGAGTCCAGAAATGATGTTGCAAATTCTTCCTTAATGAACCACAGGCAGAGCCGAGTACGGGGAACCCAAGCCCTTCGGGAGGAGCAAATCAATTGCTTTCTGCAACCTCTCTGCCGCACCCCACCCCCCCCGCGCCGCCCTCAGTTGCGGCGATAAAGGACGCGCTCGTCGGATTAGCAGCAACAAAATCTGCGGACACGATAAAGGTGACCGAGCACGTCCTCCGCACACAACGAGCGTCCAGAAGGAGACAAAAAATCTTCGGCGTCTTTCTCCATCGTGTCTTTACGGTCCACATGTTTACATTTCCGAAGTTCATCCTTTGTTAAGCTCATTATCCCAAAGCCGATGCAATCCTTTAAGTGATCACCACGCCGCGCCGGGGCAAGACCGGGACGCATCGACGCAGTGCCGTCGGTCTCCAGACCCGTAAGGTCGGAAATCCACGATCACGACAACCGGGAAATGCGAAATGGTAATCGCTCGAGATTACTGCATCCAAAAACAACATAAATTTCAACTACAATGCTGGGGGAGAAAGCAACAAGGGCGGCACTCTACGCAGATATTCAAATGCCACAGCCATGAATAAACAAAAGCGCGGCAAGCAGCATCTGTCGGCTCCTGCAGAAGCAATGGGATTCTTGCAAGATCGACAATAAGCATGATTACGCCTCACAAGAATTTCTTCTCTGGTTGATGGCGGAAATGATAATATTAAATATACATAAGCGGATTTACTGATATTTTCTGCACTATTGTGATTATATCAAAGCTGAATCTTAAAATAGCTTATAAGTCTTAACATGGTTTAAAAGTCTTAAAATCTGAGTTGTAAATATTACTATCTTTTTTGTTACGGTGCGCATGCATGCAAATACGTTTAAATTTTGACAACATTAATTTAACACGAGATAATGGAGGACAAACAGTTGAGCGAGAGGAGTCTAGAAACAAGTTATACTAATAAAATAGTAACGAGAACAATAATGACTAAAATATACCTAGGGTGATGATGGTGATGATGATGAAAATAAATAATAATAATATTAATAATAATAATAATAATAATAATAATAATAATAATAATAATAATAATAATATTCGCGACTTGGGTTACTTAGCCTTCCTTGTCTATCTCAAACTATCCTAAGCTAATCTATCAACATCCATGTCACATAGATCGCATATTCTCTTCCCAACATGAACAGCTACAACATGTGCCGTAGTTTAAGCCCCCAAAAAATCGCAATCTGTTAAGACTAGGTATTCACAGAACCAGCCTTCAGAGAAAATAAAAATATGAGAGCTTGGTTTGTCAAATAAAAAAAATACTGCTACTGTTATCTCCCATCTTTCTTTAAACTGACCTAATAATAATAATATGAAGATAATGATGATTGTAATTACAATGACTACAGCAGCAGCAACAGAAAGATAATAATGGTAGTAAAGAAGATAATGATACAAAATAATAACATAACTATCATTATGATATCACTTTAATTCGTTATTACTATTACTATCATTATAACAATTATAATGATGATGACGATAGCAGTGATGATAATAACAATTGTAACAACAACAACAGCACCAATGATAATGATAAAAATAATGATAACAATATTAACATGAATAATAAAAATATCATAACATTAATAACAATATAAATTATAATAGTAATAATAAAAAATAATAACAATAATAATAATAATAATAATAATAATAATAATAATAATAATAATAATAATAGTAATAATAATAATAATAATAATAATAATAATAATAATAATAACAACAATGATAATCAATAATAATAATAATAATAATAATACCAATAATAATAATAACAATAATAATAATAATGGTAATAACAATAGTAATAATAATAACAGCAACAACAACAATGGCACTATAGAAAAATCAGTAATAACAACAACAACAATTAGATTGAAAGATGATAACAATGAAGATGATAACGATCATGGAAATAACAGCACTGGCAATGAAAGCAACTTCAACAATAAAAATGCAACCTTGACCAATTTTCATTCTCCTGACCATCACATTGCAATCATCCCACTACAGTGTCACTATCACCATCATTTTGTACACATTCATAGTTATCACTGGCACTGCAACTGCTGTTGTTATCATTATTATCAGTGGAATTATCATGAGTGTCATTTTATTATCCCTGTTATTAGCGTTATCTATAAAATATAAATGTCACTGACACGTTTGATGCTTTTAAAGTGATCCCCACCAATATAACCGAACCACAAGAACCAAAACCATGAAACACCTTCCATGAAGCACAATTAAATAATAACCATACTATAAACCACAACTAACAGCCATACCATGAAACACCATTAGCAACCATACCCGAAAACAAGGCAACAAGGCTTCGTTGCATCAGTCTCTCTCCCTGCAACGGCGATGGCGAGTCGCACGTGAGGTGACACAGCTGCGGTGTGGGTGACCTGATATGACGCAGTTGGAGTGAGGGCGCCGTGAGTGATGGCTGACACAGGGTGACAGGAAGCAGCATTGTTAGCGACTG
Source organism: Penaeus japonicus (assembly GCA_017312705.2). Classification (NCBI taxonomy): domain Eukaryota; kingdom Metazoa; phylum Arthropoda; class Malacostraca; order Decapoda; family Penaeidae; genus Penaeus; species Penaeus japonicus. Next base: position 96,953 of record BOPN01002969.1, on the reverse strand, counting down.
AATTGAAGGAAGCGCCAAAAGGCCTCCCTATCGTGAGGTGACATATCATAGATGCACTGAATCACATAAGTATAGATATGATAAAAGCTCTCACTTCTTCTTTCTTTCTTTCTTCTTCTTCTTCTTCTTTTCTTCTTCTTTTCTTCTTCTTTCCTTCCTTTCCTCCTTCTCCTTCCTCCCTTCCTCCTTCCTTCCTTCCTCCCTCTTCTCCTCCTTCTCCTCTTCTCCCTTCTCTTCCCTTCTTTTCCTTCCCTTCTCCCCTCTCCTCTTCTTCCTCTCTCCTCCCCCCCTCTCTCCCTCTCTCCCTCTCTCTCTCTTCTTCTTCTTCCTCTTCTTCTTCTTCTTCTCTCTCTCTCTCTCTCCTCTCCTCCTCTCTCTCTCCTCTCCCTCCCCCTCCCCTTCCTTCTCCCTCCTCTCTCTCCCTCCTCTCTCCCTCCTTCCTCCCCCCTTCCCCTTCCTTCCTTTTCTTCTCTCTCCTCACACACACACTCACTCACTCACTCACTCACTCACACACACACACACACACACCCGTGCGCGCTAAGTCTAACGGCGAGATGATTCCCGAAAAGAAAATTAATGATACCACTTTAATTCGACTGACGCCCATCTGATTAAAGGGAAGGCGAAAGAGGCTGTCGTCCGGACATCCGAATCAACTTCCCGCCAAGCCTCACCGCAAATATCCGAGCGACCGCAAGAAAAGCTACCACGTTGTTGCTGCCGCCGCGAGTCGACACCCTTGAGCACCGGCAGCAGGTATCCCTCCCATCGACGTCGGCTTGTTCTCTGCGCCACTTCCAGTCGGAGGGCGCGGGGCAGCTCGGCCATAGAACCCTCACGGAAGGCATATAAAGTCTCCAGATTACGGCCACTCCACCACTTCCCACTTCTTCCTTTTGCGGCGGTCGGAGGCTCCCCCCGTCTGGGTCTGTCCGCTCGACGACACTTTTAATACTTTAAGTCCGAACGTTATCTCGACGAGCGA
>BOPN01002969.1:88465-90965 GCA_017312705.2 Penaeus japonicus | reverse complement strand
AGAGAGAGAGAGAGAGAGAGAGAGAGAGAGAGAGAGAGAGAGAGAGAGAGAGAGAGAGAGAGAGAGAGAGAGAGAGAGAGAGAGAGAGAGAGAGAGAAAGAAAGAGAGAGAAAGAGAGAGAAAGAGAGAGAGAGAGAGAGAGAGAGAGAGAGAAAGAGAGAGAGAGAGAGAGAGAGAGAGAGAGAGAGAGAGAGAGAGAGAGAGAGAGAGAGAGAGAGAGAGAGAGAGAGAAAGAGAGAGAAAGAGAGAGAGGAGTCTAAGGCCTTCACATGCCTTTGCCCTACTATATAGAGAGTACAAATATATATTTAGACTAATCAATTGCAGCGCTGTGTATCTGCGTGCAAAACCTCTGGCGGTGGCTTGTACAAGGGGTATAAAACTGCCCATAACTACGCCTTATCAATAACATCAGCATTCACTTTATGAATAAGATATCATTCCTTCGACTGACGCTTTGGTACCGCGCTGGAAGTGAAGTGTCTGTCACTTCTATTGCCACTTGGTTTGATAAAGGTATTGTGTTATTGCATGTACACGTTCTATTCAAACGTTGAGATTAGTACTGTACTGTAAATATATGTACAGTCTAAATTTTCGGTCGTTGCCTCCTCACTCCACTCGACACGCGATTTCAACAGCACTTCTTCTTAGTTCTTTTCACACGTTCTCTTTTCTTCCATTTCCTTTCATCTGGAAACGGAGAGAGTGCCTCTATTTTGTCTTTCTGTTTTCTCGGTTTTATCTCTCTGTCGTTATGTCTCTTTCTCTTTCTCTCAATCCCTCTGTCTCTCGCTTTCTACTGCGCCTCTTCCTTCTCCTTGCTTTGTTCCCTTTTCCGTTATTCCTTCATCTATTTCCGCTTCTTTGTATATCCGTTATTTCTAACAAGTATATTTTGGTATTACACAGACAATTCAGAGAGAGAGATACATGTACTCCTAGAACAGTTAATTAAAAAACGGAATTTAATTGGTGGAAAAATAAAATAGCACTTCACCTGTCAGCACGCTCTCAATAAACACGTATATCACCTTGCACGCAATTCGTTCATGGACAGAAGCGCTAAAATCTGTGGTGTAGAGCGGAATCGCAACTGGTGGAGAAAACCGCTAAATCCGGCTTCATCGTCCACACACTGAATACTTTTCTCCGCCATTAAAAATATTAGTGCCTTCGTAATGCCGCTTAACAGCAGAACGCCATCCCTTTAAGAGCGCCGCGCGTGGCCGTAATCCGCGGTGCATGCGGCGATAATTGGCCGCCCTTCGCCGCGACGCCGTAGGGCTTCCCGCCGCCCGTCGGAAAAAGTCCCCTCGTCAGTTTTCGCCCGACGAGACCTGTGATAAGCAAACGAGACTGAAAGCTCGCCCTTTTTCTCTCCTGGACGAGCTGGAAGGAGAGATGAAAGGCAGCGTTGGCAACTCTGTTTACTCTGGCCGCCTTGCATTATGTGGAGGCCGGAGGAACGTTCAGTGTCCAGCCTGCGGTGCCATTGCACGGGGCCGCCAACGGCTCTCCCGCGCTCCTCCTCGCTGGCATCATTAGTGCCAACAGCTCTGACGCTCATTTCACTCTCACTCTGCGCATTCCTGACTACAATCTAAATACGATGAGAGAAATATACGTCTTCACTATGCCTCTGCTTTCGCCCTTTTCTGTCTATCTGTGTGTCTGTCTCACTAATTGATTCCGTCACTCATTCACTCACCCACTCTGTCTGTTGTTTGTCTGTCTGTCTTCCTCACTAACTGATTCTCTCACTCATTCATTCACTCACTCCGTCTGTTGTTTGTCTGTCAGTCTGTCTCCCTATCTAATTCTCTCACCCATTCATTCATTCACTCTGTCAGACTTCCCCCCCCCCCTCCCTTCCTTCCCCGCGATCTTTCTCTTTGCGTTATCTATCTATCAAAACACATCGAAGCACTATACAGTGCTTACATGACCATCATACTCCTTGTGGTCACATTCTACAGATGGCAACTCACCCATCAATATATATTTTCTTAAAAACTATTCTCTGCTGACATAGTTTCATCGCTGATGCAGTTTTCGTTATAATGTTTAAAACCAAGGACATCCCCCTCTCCCTCGCGGGTCAACACCACGCAACTGCTACCACTCCTTCTGCTCCTACTTCTGCTTCTCTTCCAAGAGTTCCCATTTCTCTTCCTCCTCCTCCTTCCTTTCTTCTTCCCTTCTTTCTGTTCCCTCTTCCCCTCCCTCTTCCTCCTCCTCTTCCCCTCCCTCTTCCCCCATCTCCTCTTCCCCTCCATTTTCCTCTTTCCTTCTTCCTACCCTTCTCCTCCTATTCCTCCTCCTCCGTCATTTCAGAAAACCTTCATGAAAACCTTATCTAATAAGATCGAATTATAAATTCTCCGCCTGACTACAGGTGCCATCTCGTGTTCCGATCTAGGACACCGAGTCATAATCTCAAGTAATGAATGACTGCGCGTCCAAGAGAGCATGTGTGATGCATGACCGCGTAGCACAA
>BOPN01002969.1:78465-83465 GCA_017312705.2 Penaeus japonicus | reverse complement strand
AAGAGGGAGAGATAAAGAGGGAGAGAAAGAGAGATAAAGAGGGAGAGAAAGAGAGAGAGAGATAAAGAGAGATAAAGAGAGAGAGCGCAAACCAAGAGTACGACAAAGTGCAGCTAATAATAACATAACGAGTATCCCTACCGAAGGGTCACGTGACGCAAGACTCGACCGCCCTGGATCTTCTCCCCAAACGCAGCAGCAGCAGCGAATGCGGGGCTACATGTAGGGTCGGGGGAGAAGAGGAGGAAAGGTGACAAGCGAAGCAGGAATGGGAATGAAAACGGGGAGGCGGTGCAACATGCAGATGGCAAGAAGGAGGGAAGAGGGAGGGCGGTGAGAGAGGGGAGAGGGAAGGGAAGAGGGGAAACAAATAAAGGGAGAGAAATCGAACGAAAGGAAGCGAGAAGCAAGGTAGCGGACGGACAAAGAGGACAAAAAAAAAAAAAAAAAAAAAAAAGAAAGAGAGAGAGAGAGGCAATGGGAAGAACGAGAGGCAGGTGGGAGGGAGACAGATAAAGGCAGTGTGTACAAAGAGAGGAGGATTTACGTGCTTCGCAATCATTACTCTTTCGCCTACATATGGAGTGGCAAGGAGAAGGGGAGAAGGGCGGGGGGGGGGAGATGGATGAGGGGAGAAAAGACGGGATTGAGACAGAGAGAGAGAACTAAAGAAGGAGAGCGGGGAGAACAGAGAAAAGAAAACGAGAGTGGAATATACAGAAGGCTAAAGGAAGGACGGAAAGGAGGGCGTCTCAAAACAGAGGAATGGAAGGAATAGGAAAGGGAAGGAATGGAGAGGAAGGGGGAGGAAAGGGGAGGAAGGTAGTCCAGTGTGTCATCCTCAACTGCTCCACTTCCACGCACGCAGTCCGGCCTCCCCTTCAATACTAGAGGGGCAGGTGTACACGCATACCAAGCATCTCTCACAACAGCACTCCATAAGACCGTGGAACTTGGCTGCATCCTCCGCCCACTCTCCCCTCCCTCCCTTCGCCCTTCCCCTATCTCGCAGCGGTCCATACGTTGCAGTGTTGCACCTGCTGCAGCGTGGCGTATCAACAGTGGCGCGCCGCTTAAATGCAATTTGTCGCTGATTTACATGCGACTCAATCAGTGTTGTTCGTGACAAGCTATACTAAATCATATCCAGGTTTGATTTGTGGCTTAATAAATACTGAGAGCGTGAGGTGGGGATATGACAAGATAAATGACATCATTATCTGATTAGCTCGACGACGCTAAGCCCAAATAATTGGGCGTGTAACTAGTTTCTGAGAGACAGCAGTCCCGCGTAAGATCGTGGTTGGTGCGGCTGAGCCCAGAGGCAGCGCCTGCCTCGCTCGTGCTGTGTCACGCTGGTAATCTTACACTCTTCCTGTAATGATATGTGTTTCTTTCCGCGTTACACACCCTTTGCGATCATTTCACAGATCAGCACGACTATATGATACTAATTTATAACTGTGATCAATACTTAAGTATATCAATGTGCAACACTGTAACAAACAAAATATAATTTCACACATGGAAGTGAGAGCGAAGATGCTGCACGTAATGGAAAAGTCGATCTAAAAGATGCCATACAATTACCAACAACCACAACCACAATGTCACATCGCCCCGAGTATGCAATAACCAAGTTATCACATCGCCCGTGCCAAGCAACACCCACAGAATAACGAGGCTTGATACCGCCACGCTCAACTGCACGTGCTTCATGAAGCGTTAAAAACACAATGCCATGTCGGGATAAGTACAAAAGGAAGCAGTAAATGTCCACTTTACGAAAAATAAATATATGGAGTCAGTCTCCGCCTTCGCACACGTGGTGCCTCGCAGCTGCGGCCCTCGCCCACGACACTCCGACACGTGTGTTGCTTTTGCTGTAGTATGTCTGCATGCTTACAAGAATAAATATATATTCTTTCTCAGCGCAACTGCAAGGTCATAGCCACCTATACAGAAAATGGATGATCCTAACGTTGCCCTTATGAGACGGGATCATCTCATTGTTGTTTTAACCTTCACATCATAGTATTTTTATTATAGAGCACTATCGGTGAAGTATGAATATAATTAAGCTGAAAGGACCATCTTGTCCTCAGTTTTCCACATGGCCGTGCGGGTATCGCCTGACATTCACCTCAGACAGGAAGAGGATTCACTAGCTATCTCCGTCAGCAGTCAGCAAATATCCTTGATGATCAAAGGGATGAGTAGGCCTCAGACGGTTTTACGCCCGTGTCAGACTATGGCAGTTGAGTCCCTCCCCCCCCCCCCTTCACTCACTGTCCTCCTCCATCAACTCCAAACCTCACATGCCTATTACCTAATTGTTTCACTTGCCCACATTGCCGTCTACCCACAGGTCATGCCTACACACGCCTACCGTCCCTCTATGCCCGCCCGCACTTGGCATACAGCTTCCCTGCTCACAGGATTCCGTGGTATTTCATCTTTGGTTTATTCCGACAGGTCATATAATTCCAGGCTATAACAGTAGGTAATGAATATCATCACCATTATCATCATTATATAATACAACAAATAACAATAATTGCAATAATTCTAACAAAATTAATAACGATAACATAGGCTAGACAGCAGCTGAAGCAAGAACAATACCAATAATAATGATAAAAATCATAAAATAATATAATTCTTGATAACCCCCGAGGGCCAGACGCGGCACGAGCATCTGTCGGGTCGCCTCTCCGTCGTTCGGCCGCACCAGCAGCGGCACCAACAGCGGCAACAGGCGAGCGAGGTGGCGCCGTGCGCCGATAGCATCCAGGAGAACAGCGCTGACTGGCGACGGACAGACGACACCTTATCCGTCAAAATGAACGGCCAGTCGGGTCCGCTCTCCCAGTCATACAAGCTAATAGAAGACATAATACCGCGATTTGAATTATCCTCCCCCGCCTCTACCACCATCATGTATCTCCTCCTTTCTCCATCAAAAACTGGTCGACAGCTTGCTAGCAAACTATCGTACTATGCTTTTCTACAACATACTGTGTCACAGCTTGTCAATAATATTTTGGAGAAGCTTAATACAGTCTAAATGCACTTCCTGCCATAGTCATCGGCGTAGTTTTCATTCAGTCTTTATCACATTACCTGTGCGTTTGTGTTTCCTCTTCTCTTCGGGTTCATTTCCTCTAGCTATTGAACCTGTGTTTTTGCCGCATGGCTATCGCGCCAATTTACCACACACGGAACAATCTACACCATGGAGCTCTGCTATCACCGCTGTTGCCTTTATTCGCAGTGCTATTAACAGCATCTTCCTGTGCGTGTCAACGAGCAGCTCTCATCGCCCTAAACTTACTCGACTTCGAAAGCAGTGACCCGACTGACTGGCAACAAGCCACCCAGGCCGTGCTGGACAGCTGCGCCAGCATATGAGGCTGCCCCTCATGTGACCACCTAGCTCGTGAGGAACAGCTGTAGCATCATACGAGGCAGCAGCAAGCATACACATACTGCTGTGCCTAAAAGATCGGAATCCCTGTTGTCGTCTGTCTCACTTAGGAGACACTTAAGAGGGCGCCATGCGCGTTCTGCTAGTTGAGATGCTTTTCTTGCCTAAACTTTGTCATTGTCACTTGTGTCTGCTTCCATTTGCCATTTCCTTCATCTCTCATTGTCCCTGCAACCCTCCTCTTGCCCGTCAACCAGTCACTCCAAACCAAATAAGCGCGTATAGACACATTATCACGCAATCAAACAAGCACACGCACCAGAGATCACGAATACCTATAAACAAGTGCAATCAGGCCGTGATCCTTGACCCCAAACCGCAGTCCACTTTTGCTAACACACTATCATGCCACAATGGCACCGCCGGCGTCCTACCAGACAATCCATCCCCTGCCAATGTGTCGCCGTGACACATCGCATCTCTTGCACATCACTCAGCAAACTGCACTACATGTGTTGGACAGGCCGCTCTGCCAACTTTCATCCCCGACAGGCAGAGCAAAACCGCCGCCCAGGCACACGGTCTGCCCACACCCTCGCCGACACTCGAACCCATACCAAAACCCCCGCTTTGCCTCCCGCCAGACACTCGCCTCACACAATATGAGCGGCTAATTTCCCCCGGGGCCTGTGCCGTGCTAGGATGCTGATAGTGACAGCTTCCACTACACGCCCGTTTACAGCTCCCTTACTGATGTCTGGATGCTGCTGCTGTTTCTATTGCAAGAGTTCTCATCTGGTCTTCACATGGGACACTCCATTTCACGCTGCAAGCATGGTACTCGAGCTGCCTCGTGACTAGACCTTAGCACAACTTTATTCAAAAAGGTTACGCACATGGATTGTTCCGTGAACAAAAAAAAAAATGTTAGCACAAAAAACGAGTGTCGCGTGACAGTTCCTACTCCATGTATCCTACACCTTCCTTAGTTCCGGGCTGCCTTTGGTATCCCACTTTAAGTAATCGAAACTCATGAGCCCTTATCATGCCTTCAGTAATGATTCTATTGGACCATCCACGTAACACGCGAGAAAAATGGCTTCTCCGTTAAAATTATCTTCTTTCAGTACATTAAAGCTTGCCTGCGGCTACATAAGTCCAGTAAGACCATGTAACTAACTGGATAATTTACATCAGTCGACAAGACCATTTATTTTCAGAACGACAGCAGGTTACGCTACGCCCAAAAACTTTAGCCATGATGCATGGGCTTTCATCAAAGTAGTCAATGCAACTCTGCTCTAACAAATGCATTGGTAAACGCTAGCTGCAAAATAACTTTTTTCAATGGCCAGATGATGGTAGTGTCCTCGTTTTGAAGTAAAGTCATAAAATACATTCGAGATTATTGATCGTAGGGTAACACTTACACATCATGCTACTCTTGTGGGGCGAGAATGACACCAGACAGCGCATTTGTCGTAAGCCCCTTCGAGAAAACCCTCACTTCCCACGATGTAATGATCAGTCCTTCAAAGCCACCGAAGACGAAAGATCAACTCCCGCGGCCAAT
>BOPN01002969.1:68465-73465 GCA_017312705.2 Penaeus japonicus | reverse complement strand
GAGAGAGAGAGAGAGAGCAAAGAAGAGGGAACAAGAGGTCGGAAAATGAGATAAATGGTTTGAAATCCAGGTCAGCATGAGAATATCACGAAAGGAGAAGTGTGCGAAAACGGCAAAACACCGATAGACATATGTGCAACCGTCTCGTCTGGGGTAAGGCTCGTAATATCAGGAATACGTATGGATGCACGGTGACCACTCCTTCCTTCGCAAGAAGTGTCTCTCCCGCTCTCGCCCACGCCACGCGCTCAGACTCCAGGATGTGACAGTTCCAGGACAATCATGATCCCCGGACGCCCTCGCTCCCGTGCATGTGCAAGGCTCTGGGGTGCGCTCCTCGCACGACGCCTTGATCCCAGGGGCGCCTGCATGCCCGTCCCCGCTGTGGACAGCTGCTTTGCAAAGATCTATTTGCAGCGGCGTCTCCACGTCAGCCTCTGCTCCCCTCTCTGAGGTACAAGCCTGCGAGGGCCTCACGTTGCTTGTCAGACTAAAGCACCAGAGGTCGTGTAACCATCATGAAACGTGGTTAATGGCCTCGAGCCGTGCAACGTTTGTATAATCCGCCTGGGATAAATTGCAAACCAGGGCAATACAAGATGAATGTACTCTGTTCTAATTGCCAAGTGTGACGATAAGTAATGATGCTTCAACTTCAATGACCTATTTTAGTCAGCAGAACATTAGTGTCATGACAAACGATCCGTACCTCGACAGTGAGCCATGAAACGAAGGCACAAAGGTCTGGGAAGCAAGACACAGACTAATGCATGGCCATTAATGACACCTCCCCCTTACACGCACAGACACTGCAGAGTGCACTGCCCATTGACGGACACTGGCCACCAACACAATTATAAGAGTTTAATCTAGAGAATTTCTGACACAGGATGCCTCTTTGCTGGCACCGGTAAAGGGGGCAGTAATGCAAAATGCACTTGACACGGCCATGGCTTCTTTACTTCGGAGCTTAACCCTTTCATTGACATTACTAATCCCATGTGTTATCAATATGCTTTTCATATTGTTTCTGTAGCAATTAAACAAGTTCTAAATACATTTACACATTATGTGTGTGAGTGAGTGAGTGAGTGAGTGAGAGAATGAGAGAGTGAGAAAGTGAGTGAGTGAGTGAGAGAGAGGGAGAGAGAGAGAGAGAGAGAGAGAGAGAGAGAGAGAGAGAGAGAGAGAGAGAGAGAGAGAGAGAGAGAGAGAGAGAGAGAGAGAGAGAGAGAGAGAGAGAGAGAGAGAGAGAGAGAGAGAGAGAGAGAGAGGGGAGGGAGGGGGAGGGGGAGGGGGGAGGGAGAGAGAGAGAGAGAGAGAGAGAGAGAGAGAGAGAGAGAGAGAGAGAGAGAGAGAGAGAGAGAGAGAGAGAGAGAGAGAGAGAGAGAGAGAGAGAGAGAGAGGGAGGGGGGAGGGAGGGAGGGAGGGAGGGAGGGAGGGAGGGAGGAAGGTAGGGAGGGAGGAAGGTAGGGAGGGAGGAAGGTAGGGAGGGAGGGAGAGAGAGAGAGAGAGAGAGAGAGAGAGAGAGAGAGTGTGTGTGTGTGTGTGTGTGTGTGTGTGTGTGTGTGTGTGTGTGTGTGTGTGTGTGTGTGTGTGTGTGTGTGTGTGTGTGTGTGTGTGTGTGTGTGTGTGTGTGTGTGTGTGTGTGTGTGTGTGTGTGTGTGTGTGTGTGTGTGTGTGTGTGTGTGTGTGTGTGTGTGTGTGTGTGTGTGTGCTTACGCTTTTCGAATCTAATACGCACCACAGTACCGACATCCGGGCCTATTGAGAACCGATGTTTACTGTGTACACGCAGACAGCAGAGTATATAGTCAAGCCGCGTCATCACCATTCATAATAGGTGAAGCATGATCGAAAAGAAAGGTACTTGGTAAAAGGGAAATCCAAGTGCAAAATTCGTGTGCGTGTGTGTGTGTGTGTGTGTGTGTGTGTGTGTGTGTGTGTGTGTGTGTGTGTGTGTGTGTGTGTGTGTGTGTGTGTGTGTGTGTGTGTGTGTACGCGTGTATGTGTGTACGCGTGTATGTGTGTACGCGTGTATGTGTGCGTGCGTGTTGGCGGGGGCGCAGAGTCGAGACCTTCTGTGTCATGGCTAATATCTGCATCTACATTTGCTCTATATGTCCTCATTACGCACATAAATTAGGAGGTTCTCGGTAATGCCTTCACTGGAAGGGGAGCCGCATTCCAGCTCCGCGCTGAGCAGGTCTATTGGCGCAGTTTTTAGCGAGTAAGGACCCATTCGGTGCCGGTCATGGTCCAATATGTTGCACTGCTGCGGCACAGCACGGTCATGTAAGCACCAGCGCCGAGAAGAGAGTGCTTACCATGAGAGGGAGTACCAAGCAGGGCGCTCTCGCACGTCGCTTCCCTCGGAGGGCGGACGGGTCTTCGCCACCTGCGGCCGCTCCAACCTTGCTTACCTGGAGAGAACAGAAAGAAACGTCAGATCAGTGTCCTATTGCAACGAGATCAACATACTGGCATCATTTAACTTGAAAACTTTCTTTATCAGATAAGATTAATCCTGATAAGGCAAAGTGCGCTGATACAATTCTTGCATAAATTAGGAATCATGCACAACAGCTGTATTCATTCATACATTAAACCTAACTATCATTTAAAGGAAGAGGCGACAATTTTACTATCTTTGCCACAAGGAACTTACACTACATATGTTTTCATCCTCAGTTCAGAATATATCCTCAAAACTTATGAAGCAATTAGCTCAGTGAGATATCTAATAGCAAAATAACATCCATACATAAAAAGTCTCCTCTCTCCTTATCATTTAATCATGTGATCATATCTCATTAACCACTCGAGGTCCCCAAGAGCAAAGAAAGAAAAGCGATAGGAAGCATACCAAAACGCGGCCCAGCACTCGAACCGCTACTCCCTTTGTCGTGCCCCTTGCGCTGGGGGAAAGCCGTCCCTTGCGCTGGGGGAAAGCCGTCCCTTGCGCTGGGGGAAAGCCGTCCCTTGCGCTGGGGGAAAGCCGTCCCTTGCGCTGGGGGAAATCCGTCCCTTGCGCTGGGGGAAATCCGTCCCTTGCGCTGGGGGAAAGCCGTCAATTGCGCTAGGGAAATGCCGTCCTTTAGACTAAGGAAGTGCCGTCTTTTGCGCTGGGGAAAGCCATTCCTTGCGCTAGAGAAAAGCGTTAGGGAAAAGCCGTCCCTTGCGCTGGGGAAAAGCCGTCTGTTGTGCTCCCGACCATCCGACGCCCACCCCGCCATTGCTTCAGCGTCCGTTCTCCATCATTTCCGCATCTTAACCCATTGCGTACGGGTGTCATGACATACATGACGTAGGAGCTTTGGCCTGACGACGGGCGTCATGACGTACACGACGTTCGGGGATTTTGGATCACTGTGCTATTTTATTTTGCTATGAAAAAGGAATGAGTGATGATGGCTACTGCAGTCCTAATTACTATAATTACCGTAATATCGTGCAAGCTTAACGTCCAAAACCTAGATGGCACCACTTTTTTCTAGCACCAGCAGGTGAGAGAGCCTTGAATGGCACCCATCCACGGTCTCTAGCATGCACTGTCTCTATAGAGCGATGGCACACACTAAGTTGATGAACCCTTGCTCTAAAGTACCGCCGATGAAGGATGTGCAGGCAGAACGAGAAGAGGAAGGTGACTCAATCCATACCCAGTGTCTAAAATGTGCTCCTGTGCCAATATGGATGTCTTTCACTGTGGCACTCACAGTCACAAGCACAGGTTTCATTCCTCTTCCCTACCTCTTCTTGTTATCTTTATTGTAGGTGGTTATATGTTTCGTATTCGTTCATGACAGCACAAAAATACGAAAAAAATAAAGTTGCATTTTGTCCTCCCATAAAACAGCAATACTTCTATCACATTGAGTATAAAGAAAATAATGAGCTAATATGGATAACATACTACAATTTTAGTCAACTGCAGCACTGATAGAGCCTGTCATACGGCACATATAAGTCTCTAAACTCAATAAAACACACAAAAAAATAAAACACAAAAACCGCTCTAGTTTTACAATGAATGACTGAAAGAGATTTGGATGCTTCAAATTATATTGCTTCAAGTGGTCTCTCTCTAAAATAAAACCTATCCTGGAGGCTGGGCAAGCAAATTTATCTCCGTCTGCAATGGGTTAAGACAACTTCGACGTCGCGTTCTCTGCTATACATTTCCCACTCCCGCCATAACAATAATTAATATTACCAATATAAAAACAATCATCTTGATCAATGCTTGTCATTATAATCATCATTATTACGATTAAATCGCTATCCCCTTCATTCCGAATTCAGACCCATTCCATTTTCCCTACTATAAGTACATGCAAACTCTCCCTTTCTCCCATTCTCCTTCCATTCCTCTTCCCTCTTCCTCTTTCCTCAAAAGGGCACTTGCCTACACCCTGTCACCCTCCCTCTGATCTCCGACACTCAACCTGTCTTTTGGGAAGAAGAAACACCCTTCTGTGTCTACTTCAAGGCTCCTCTCCCGGTCTCTTGTCTGAACCTGGGCCGCCCGTCTACCTCTATCTTCCTTGGACTGCATCATTTGGTTTAGCTTTATAATAATTTCCTATACCTTTTAGTTTACTATATTCTCGTGTTCTCTTCCCCTCTCACTCTCATTCTCACTCTCATGCTTTCTAACACAGACAGACAGAGACAGACAGACCGACACAAACACACATATACACACACAGGAAGAGAGAGACAGAGAGAGAGACAGAGAGAGAGACAGAGAGAGAGAGAGAGAGAGAGAGAGAGAGAGAGAGAGAGAGAGAGAGAGAGAGAGAGAGAGAGAGAGAGAGAGAGAGAGAGAGAGAGAGAGAGAGAGAGAGAGAGAGAGAGAGAAAGAAAGAAAGAAAGAAAGAAAGAAAGAAAGAAAGAGAGAGAGAGCGAGAGAGAGCGAGAGAGAGAGAGAGAGAAAGAGAAAGAAAGAAACAAAGAGAGAGAGAGAGAGAGAGAGAGAGAGAGAGAGAGAGAGAGAG
>BOPN01002969.1:58465-63465 GCA_017312705.2 Penaeus japonicus | reverse complement strand
AGAGAGAACAGCTTCCAGTACTTCCAGTACGGTAATACAAGCAGTATTGATTAGCGCGGCAGAATCTATGGCAATTTTACAAGTGACATTCCTATTAGAATACGTTGTAGACATCCTGCAAGGCAAGCGTATCAGTACAGTTAGATGCTTCACTATCAGTCTGAATGTAAAGAATCTAGCACTGCAATGGCGTGGCCATCGTCTGTCGACACTAAATCCCAAACGCTCACAGCCACCTGCTTGCCTATATATAAAATATAAACAGGAAAGCCATAAATAACGAGCTTGCACTATATGTCAGTATATAAAATGCAAACAATTAATAGAACCATAAAAGGCAGGGTTCAATATACAAGGATGTGTCGGCTTATGACAGAGTGAACATTACCTGATGCAAGCCACGGTTACCTTTTGCACACAGCATTCTAATATAATCATTAAGTCGGAACGATGTTTAAGTCAGATCCGAGGCCATTCCAGAATCACAAATTAGATGATTGATTGGCAAGTTGGGGTCCCCTACTCTCGCCCTCTTTCTCCCTTCCCCCCCCCCCCTCTTTATACATACACAAAAAAATCACTCATAAGTAATGCCCTCATTCCTTGACTCTCTCATTAACTCGAACACTCGCTCGCATGCACACTCACACCAATAATACAGAAAAAAACATACGTGCCAAGGGTATGGGTTCATGTGACAGACAGTAATTCTACTGTCATGCAATCACAGCAAGAAAATTCAGCGGCGATGTTGGCCTAACGCGCAGGGCCACCGACAAACGCTCTCACTGCGTCACGCGCATTTAACGCGAGCCATAGCCATCCGCAAAACGCTCCGGGACAGGACAGGCGCTGCGACTCCTATCACGGTGGCGATTTTCGCGCGACGAGCACCGATCGAGAATTTCGCCTCCTATGTCCCTCATAAAGCCACGATGTAATACTCACTCGTTTCCCCAGATTTTGGCTGCGAGGATAGGAGGGGAGGAAGGGAGGAGGTGAGTGATGGAAGGAGGTGGGAGGAAGGAAGGAAGGAGGGGGAGGAGGTGATTAAGAGAAGGAGGGGAGGGAGTGAAGTGATGGTGAAAGGCGTGAGGGGAACGAGGAGAAGGGAATGATGGGAGGGAAGTGTAGAGGAAGTGAGGGCAGACGGCGAGCGAGAGGACGACGGCGGCGGCAAAGCGCTTCGCTGCCAACGGGCTCGGACGTTGTTTGGCGGCCCCGTCAGCCGCACATTCCGACAACAAACAGTCTGATGCACTCAAGATGGGCCGATTAATCTGTCGAGACGTTAAAGGCTGTGATGCTCGAAGACGTAAAACGATCCTGCTCCAGCCTAAGGTTCGCCCCGCTCACTCACTCTCTTTTGCTTTCGCTCCACGAGACTGTCGCTCTTTGCCAAGCTGTCTGATCTCATTCTCATTCTCTGTCTCCTTCTGATTCTCTGTTTCATTCTCATTTTGGTTATCTATTTCATTCTCTGTTTCATTCTTTGTCTCATTCTCTATTTCATTTGTTGTCTAATTCTCTATATCATTCTATGTTTCATTCTGTCTCATTTTCTGTCTTTATTCTAAGTATCATTCTCTGTTTCATACTCTCATTCTGTTTCATCCTCTGTCTCATTCTATTTCATTCTTTGTCTCATTCTGTTTCATTCTCTGTCTCATTGTCTATCTATCGCCTTTTGTGTCTCATTCTCTGTCTTGCTTTCCCTGTGACCCTGACCCTCGTTCTCGTTCCTTCCTTCCTCACTCTGGCTTCCCCTCTCGCCCTCACTCTGTGCCCCCCCCCCCCAGCCCCTCCCTGGGCGACCCAGACCTCCTCCCCGAAGCTTCTTCCTTCTCGGGCTCAACACCTCCCTCCCTCTCATCAGATGTCATCAGATGTCAGCATGTATGACTTTTGATAATAAAAGTCGTGTCCTTTTCAACTTTTTTTAGTTCCTTATCGGACTCATTTTGATAACTTTTGCCCGATGAGAAACTTCCAAAAAGGTTCTAAATGTTTTTGAAAGTTTCTTTTAGCAAGTTCCTACTGTGGCTGCTATCTTATCATATCATATTTGCGTGTGTACGTTACTGGGTTTGTCTTCATGACCTTTAATATCCATAAATAAGTGTAAAGAGTTCTGTACTCTCATAATTCTATTAGTTTCGCTCGTTACTTACAGTCACATGATTATTTTGACTGCTAAAGTGACTCGTTGGGAAATGAAGATGTCCACTATGTTTAGGACCCAGTCCTTATAATTCCTTATAAGAGTGATTAGAGGCGGATTTACTTTTTCGCCTCTGAGTCTCGTCGCCAGACTCAAGTGAATATTATTTAAACAAATATCTAAATCTAAAACTATCCTCTCGCGATATCAACTCAAAATAAACGACTCAAGACCAATATTCATAAAGTATAGCAACTATGTTGTAACATGGAATAACACCATAAAAATAATGTTCATATGCAATATATCAATCAGGTCGTCCTCTTCTCCATCGCTTATCTCGCTTTTGTTTTGCCAATATGGCTTCAAGTGCATCAGACTTTCGGACTGCTACCTCAACTGCTTCCTTAAGGGATGATAAAACACGAACCAGGTGTAACACTCCAACTGCAAAACAATTGACTTAATCAATGACCACTTTTTATGGCCCGGTATTTACGAGCGGCATGTTTATGGTCGCGCTCCCGCTGACACTAATGGCCGGGTGGCGCTGCGACCAAGGCGGCGGCGGCGGCGGCGACCCAGGCACTTCGGACAGAAGTCGGGCCAAGAAAGCTTTGCTCTGCCTATGACCGATTTCCCAATCGATTCACAAAGAGCACAATTGTCATCACCACTTTGAGAGCACTGGCAGCCCGCGACACCACTTGCTACTTCCCATCAGCGGACACCACGTCGCGACGGCTGGTCTCTGCGGCGGCCTCTCCTAATTTACGTCGGTGTCTGGCAGCGTGTAACACCAGATCCTTTGTTTACGCTTGCCCGGTGGCCTAAGTCCACCGAGACCAAGGCATCGGAGAGACACAGCTCCGTTTTAACAAGAAAAGGCAAAAACTTGATTAGCGAACAAGTATTCAAGTTTTAGATTCTATCAAGTGCTGGAAAAATGGACGTGAAAATGTAAAATGTAATTAGCAGTAACACACAACGGCATATATTGAAGTCAGTACAACATTCCGACCTGTAGAATATTAAGTTTATGCAAGCTAACACGTGAAAACAAACTTTAGATGCAAGACG
Organism: Penaeus japonicus; assembly: GCA_017312705.2. NCBI lineage: Eukaryota > Metazoa > Arthropoda > Malacostraca > Decapoda > Penaeidae > Penaeus > Penaeus japonicus. The sequence continues at coordinate 60,224 of BOPN01002969.1, read as the reverse complement.
CTCCGGACACTACCAACAATTACCCAAATGATGCCACTTGACACTGTTTCGCAATGGGATGTGCCAATGGCCAAGCCAACTGTAAACAGTTACTGAAGTTGATGCTGCTGTTACTGAGCTAACGATGTCTGCTGCAGTACTAAACACAGGCCTCATTTGAATAAAGCTGTACTTTATGATGTAGTCCGGTCGACTTCATTATATCACTGTACGATGAACTATTCGTTTAATTGCCTTAAAGCCTTTAACAAGCTATATCCTCCGGAAGTATTCTTTATATCAAAGTGTCAACCGTAATAGGAAAACTATCTACAAAGAATTACATATCATGGTACTAGTATCTGCACTTGAACTCTTGAATTCTTCAACACAACCACTTACTTAGCATGCCGCATTGTCTTTATTATGGATATAGGTTAAATAAATGTGTGCGTTACACTTCGGTTAATTCATTTAGTGCTTTAATGCAATTCAAGATGGGCAGATTCTCGCCTGTTAAAAGTATGTCAGAAGTCTATTCCTTCATTCCCTTCTGCTCTACCTCCTCGGAAGTGAAAGGTGTTCTCCCGAAAGCATTTGAACACAATGCATCTCTGACCTGCACACTTAATCTCTTACTTTCACTACTGAAGTCAACAAATATTAATTACGCTCCACATCGCTACTTGATTTCTTCGGCATTATCCATTGTGAGATGCCAACTATTCTGAACAATTGATTATGCCAGTTATCCTCACGCCGGAAATGAAATCAAGATGAAGCTTAATAACTGCACCGATGCAATGCAGCTCAACAATTCCTGTTTTCTCTGCTCCTTCTCTCCCTTTCGCCTCTGCACAACGGCCAACAAAAGAGAGGCCGACATCAAAAAGCAGGGCATGATCAAGACCCTTACTCCCTGCCAAAGGTCGTCCTGGGATAACGGCTCGGGGTAATGGCTCGCCGTTAACGACCTTCCTCATTTGCACACATAATCAAACCTCCACACAATGACCGGCTTGTCTCCTTAATTCCTAGTGTGTGCTGGGTTAAGAACCGTGTCAGCGGATTACCCTGCTGATGAAGCTGGTGGAAGCCATCGTCACTGTTCACGGACCTTACAGTTTCGCCATCGAAGGCATAAATAGCAGAGACAGGCATCAACTCCCTCTGACACAGAGATGCCGTCGACATTAATCATAACCGTTACACGAAATTTGGTTTGCTTGTTGCAGCCGTAATAAAACACAGAATACTGACACATCCATCACAACTGCAGGGAAATACAGTTGAAATAAGAGACGGGAGAAGATAATATATAAGATGGGTGAGCAATGATGCTGAATGAGTGAATGAATTATGAAAAGGGTAAAGTGTTCTGCACGGGTATGAAGGCAAGAGATGGCATCCAGCTTTTGGGATGAGATGCGTTATAATACTAGGAGAAGGTAGGGCATACATAGACACATGGACGTTGCAAGCAGCAAGCTGCAACAGGCAAGGATAAGAATGGACGCAGGCGGGGCCGATGGAAGGAAGGCGGCGGTTGTATAGGAGTCACGTTCAAGTGAAATCGAAGAGTGACTCTATCATCAGTCCACAACAAAAAGGGTGATTTAATCCTAAATTATAACACAACAAAAAGTACAATATAAAGTACACGTTTTCTCACAGGAAGTACATCTAACCTTCAACAAAGACAAATTTTTGCGTTGGTACCTGCGTGAAAACAATTGCATTAACGTTGATGGTGAAAGGCCCCAAGCAAAGCGGCCGTGTG
>BOPN01002969.1:53465-55965 GCA_017312705.2 Penaeus japonicus | reverse complement strand
CTTTCATTTAGCTCTTACTTTTACGTCTACTTCAATTTCCCCTTTTCCTCCTCCTTTCTCCTTTCTCATTCCTTTCTTCTCCTCCCTCTCCACCTCCACCTCCCCCTCTCCTCTTCCTCTTCTCCCACCTCCTCCTCCTCTCCCAGCTCCCCCTTTCCCCGCCCTCATACTTCACCCTCCATCTTCGGTGATCGAGGCAAGTGCTGTCCAAACAGCCAGCAAATGTGGCCCTCGCGCGACACGTAAGAGGGGCGCTACATGACACGGTCACACTGCCGCGCCGTGATATACGTCGCTACAGCTGTATGTTACACCAAGCACCAGGACAGCTGAGCTGACTAGAGTACATGGTGGAAACCACGTCACTACTTGTCCTAAATCACTTGCGTTGGGCAACATGCGATTCTGAGATTGGCGTAGCTTGTCGGGGTTCAGTCACCGCACATTCTCATGATATACATACATACATGCATATATATTTTTACATGGGCATGCATGCATGTATGTTCGTATGCATGTATGTATGCATGTATGTATGTATGTATGTATGTATGTATGTATGTATGTATGTATGTATGTATGTATGTATGTATGTATGTATGTATGTATGTATGTATGTTTGTTTGTATGTGTGAGATAGGAAGAGAAAGAGAGAGAGAGAGATTGTGTGTGTGTGTGTGTGTGTGTGTGTGTGTGTGTGTGTGTGTGTGTGTGTGTGTGTGTGTGTGTGTGTGTGTGTGTGTGTGTGTGTGTGTGTGTGACTGAGAGAGAGAGAGAGAGAGAGAGAGAGAGAGAGAGAGAGAGAGAGAGAGAGAGAGAGAGAGAGAGAGAGAGAGAGAGAGAGAGAGAGAGAGAGAGATTTCTCTGTGCTGTCTAAACGAGACTCGCTGGCCGCAGCAAAGTCTTCTTCCGGAGGCAGAACCTCAAGCAGCCGTTACCAAGGCACAAGAGTAGCAAGAACCACAGCGGTCGAAAGCAAGAAATAATCTCATCCGGACAACAGCGCTGTGGGTTGCGAATGCGGTGGAGAGACTATGAGCACGGGCTGCGGCGGCGGTGTGGCCACGGCTTTGACCACAGATAAAATATCAACTGTCCGGTCCATCAAGATTTCCCACAGACACAGTGACGTGTGCCTGCTTTCACCATATCGCTCACGGCGCCCATAGTACCCTTATCGCCTGTACCAACTATTTATCTGCGGAGAGCGACCATGTATACTGCGTTTGGACGCACTCGAAATTCTAACATCTATTAGTAGTACACACATGGCAACCAAATGTCGAGAAGCACTACACACTTTTGAAGTCTAGTTCTCTACATCCAAATGTTATTCTATCCGAGTTCGTGAAGAGGGATCCAGAAAGGGGATGGCTGTGAGGTCCTAGACGCCAAATATATAATCTAAGCGAAGCGGTTGAGACATCATATCCATTTTCCTCGTACCAAAACCAGCCAACACAGCAAAGTTCCACATGTCCTTTGATAATACAAAGGAGAGAGAGACGTTAGGCTTGTCACAGAGTGTCACACAAAAGATATCCTCGTTTTCGTTTCATCACTCTATCGGTAATTATACGGCGCGATGCCGCATCACATAATTAGGAGAAACTGTGAGAGCAAACTGACCCCAATTGCACAATGACTCACCCAGCCATTCTATGAATCACGGCTCAATATCACGGCGCCTCAACTTTCACGGCTAAAAAATACAGTAAAAACAACATAGGCAATAAAGAATAAGGACTATAACATTAATATTCCACCCCGAATTCATATTTAATCCCCAGTGGTATTTGTATAACCTCTCTTCAACATCTACACCACCCTCCTCACCCGGGCACGATGCTTCAATTACAAATACAAGGCTGTGAATACTGCAAAGTGCAACTCAAACATTGTAGCGAGTATTACTGCCTGAAACCACTCGTCTCGTACTGTACCTTGCAAATATGATGCAGTACATTCGTTATTCCAACTTACTGTCCAACAACGCTCAATTTAGTGAGAGGAATGTTTCATTACGCGATCCTAGCGATGTGTCATGCGTAATGACATTGTATCCAGTGAAAACTATGTTTCTACTCTTACAAGTGCCGGCGTAATACCACATCTCATATTTTCTTGCCACAAGAGTCAACTAGGACGCACGCGAATTCCTTTAATCCACAAGCCATGCCGTTGACATGCAATTCCCAGTTATTCCGCGGTAAAAAGAAGTGGCGTCGGTGTCAAACTCTCCCCGCCATCACACGCGACTCGGCCCCACTCCGCCAGCGCGCCGTATTTCACCCGGAGTAAACATCCCCGGAGTGACCTCGCAGTACTGGCGCCTCCGAGGGTAGAGATTAGCCCTGAGGAATGCGGCTGGACATGCGAGGGCCCCGAAGACACGCTCTCCGAAGGGGCGGGGGACATCGATAGCCTGACGCGTCGTTCCGTGTGTGCTAATGACCGGACACCAACGAAGCCGTTCTCTCCTGGGCGGTCGATGCGTGAC
>BOPN01002969.1:40965-48465 GCA_017312705.2 Penaeus japonicus | reverse complement strand
TCCTCTCATAACTGACAGCAGCGTCAGGAGTTACGCGAGCGCCACCTGACTCATCCTCTATAAAAGACCGGCGACCATCACCGCCACCACGGAGTCCATTGGCCTCTCAAGCACCCCCTTCCCCTACCCCTTCCCCTCAAAACAGCCTTCACAAGCATGCCTTCCTCTTGCCATCACTTGCTTTGTGTTGTCCGGGGCATGACGTCATCGGGCTAGCCAGCCTCCTACACAGTAGATCATTAAACCCCCACTTTTCTTACCTACTGATGCCTTGCTTTTGGCAGGGACCTCTCGATCGAAAAAAAATCTTCAGCTTTTCGCTCAGAAGAGAATGCTTACAAGTTGAAGGGTTGTATCAGGTTCCAAAATATCACTGAGAATCATTTACATTTGTGAATATATTCATTTTAAGATTGCTACATGCCGTATATTACCTTATACTTGTTAGAATTCTTTCGAATTTACTGCCAGGCAAAACAACTTGGCGCCAAAACTCGGAGCATCCATGATTCATCACATATTGGATCTTGGGCAATGCAGGTAATCTTCAATTAAGCTGTTAGACTATTACCGGAGGCCCTTATCGCAAAATCTTACTTTCATCCATCACGAAGACACATCCAAATAAGAGGGTTTCGAACTTTCAGCCACAGAATCCCGACCGCCTGATTACCACCTTTTAAATCCTCTCAGCCGCAAACAGACTATTCTCCTATGTGCGGCGAGACAACACTATGATTAACCACAATAAAATCACAATTGCAGATGTGTGCGGCCATGTGAAAAGCGGAGACGGGGCGAGCTAAGACGCGTGCGCTGGTTTGTTTAAAGGTTCCACCCGTTTACCGTGTCATCATCACTGCGCTCCGTAACGACGCCGTGTTTGAAGACTATCCTGAATAAGTCGGGCGATCGTAGAAGCGAACGTTTCAAGGGGGTCGTGGCGGCGCTGATGGGATGTTGCGGAATGTGGTGGTGGTGGTGGTGGTGGTGGTGGTGGTGGAGGTGGGGGGGGGAGCTGGAAGCAGTAGGAGGGGTGCTTCACTTCGGACTGGAGGTAACGGAACGGCAAAACCACTACTAAAGAGCGACAGCATATCTCATTCCAAGGTTTCGTATCAGTCAAAATCTAGCATATAATCATATAAATGTCGTCGAATTAGTCTCTTTATGCCCAGGCCTCGATTCATTACATTTCCTTTGATCTCGCTAGATTAGCAAGACGCCAGAGCTGCACTGTGTTTACATTTAACATGACAAGATAGTAAGAGGCCACAAGACACGCGTGACTATGACTGGCATGCAAAAAATAATCTAGTCATAACCAACGTGCATGCAAGATCAACATCAAGGCGAGTTGTCCGTTTTTTTTTCTTCTCGGCCTCTTCGTTGTCTTTATCAACTTCTTTACATATACATCGTTTTTTTAATAATATTTACTCATCTGTGTATTCAAAACCTGTCCGAAACGTTAAAATGTGCTCGATCGATATTTCATTAACTTGGAGGGTGGATACGTCTACGGCGTGTTGCTGGAATGCGAATTCTCATATTTACTGAGCAGATGTCCTGACCTGCACTGACCTCGTCTGAAACCTACGGGATCCACACAGTATATATCAACCCGCTAACGTTTTCCACACAATGGCACTGGAAGGCCACTATGTACGTATTTCATGAAGACAAAATTGTTCCGTGTCATTTTCTTTACAGAGCCACGTCAAACCACACCCTCTCGTAACCCACTAAATTTAAATGAAAAAGTCGCTTGTACTTGTATTGAGAAGCTGAATATATTCAGTCATATAATTTCCTTGTTTCCTTTGTAATCCTTACAACAAATACTATTTAATATCCGTTCAATAATCCTTTGACCTTAATCTTAATTAATATAATTTCACCCTAATTTGCTTCCTGCTGCATTGTTGGCTACACACTTTGGCGCGCTGCTCTTCCCTCCGCGGTTTAACATGTAAACCTTGCAACTGGTTCGAATATTCAAACGTTTGGGAAAATACAGTATTTACAATATATGCGATGATACCTACATATGCTGCTGAATAATGATGCCAGCGCTCAAACTCCCCTGCAAGCGCTTTTCCCGAATGCTCTCAAATCACAGACTCCGGCGAAGATCTCAGGATTCAGTTCGCCATGAATTCTCGGATTTCAAAACTACATAAGCAACTCCCCGAGGAGTAACGAGCGGTGCGTGTGTTTGGACAAAGGGCGAAGGAGGAGGTGCGTAGGACGAGAAAGGCTCCATATCCATGAACAAGGGCCGAGGAGGAGTCGCGAGTCATAAAGGGACCATTACCGAGTCGGGAAGACGAGGGCGGCGAGGATGCAACGCGAGCGAAGGAGAGCTTCCCGCCCATAACAGAAAACAAGGGCGGGCGTGCTGCTTCTATCAAGGGATTGCAGCAAGCAGGAGAATGGGCAGCAGAAGGGCTGAAGGGGCCCCAAATGGGCGGAAATAAAAGCGAGGAGGCCAAGAGGGAGCGGGAGGACTGGCTGGGCGCTCCCGACACCACCCACGCCACCACCACGACCTTCCAAGGACGCCAGTATTCACGAGCGGCGGTGTAGGCAATGAAGGGGTGAAGGCTGGTACGCGAGGGAGGGAGGGAGGGAGGGAGGGAGGGAGGGAGGGAGGGATGAGTAGGTGGGGTGGGGCAATTACGTCTACCGGCTCAACCTTGTGCACATCCAGTCCTTCCACCGCTGCTGACTGGTTCCATAGACGCGCGGTATGTTACGGCGCGTGGGAGACACGAAACACTCTAGAACACCAACGGCAAACCGAAATAGCGAACGATGCATTCCTAAAAGGGTAATACCCCGGCCTGCGAATATTCCTTCACTCAGCAAGTCAGAAAGCCCCATGGCTGACGACTAGCAAAAGGCGTAAAGACTCCCGTGCAACTACTGTAGTTCATGGCATTATTAGCAGTAAGCGAGGAACATTTTTTGCATAAAGCGCAGTGTTCCGCCTGAGAGGCGAGCTATGGCCAGCAGGCTGCTCACCTTCAACTCGCCCCTCGTTATTGTGTGGTGGACCATCGTAAACACCCGCGTAAACTATACGCAGGAGGTTGGGAACATTCACTCGAAAAATATTCACTAAAACAGGATTCACAAACAGATTTGTGTTTGTCGGCGCCTGGTATTTATTCCGCAGGTGAAATTCCGGACTAAACCTGCGTAGCTTATTGGTTTTCCGTGTTGCAAGGGGTGGTTGGGGGGCTGAGGTTGGGGAGAGGGGGAGGAGGGACGGAGGAGGAGAGGAGGAGAGGGGGAGAGGGGGAGAGGGAGAAAGAGGGGGAGAGGGAGAGAGGGGAGAGAGGGAAAGAGGGGAGGAGAGAGAAAGAGAGGGGGAGAGGGAGAGGGAGAGGGAGAGGGAGAGAGAGAGAGAGGGGGAGGGGGAGAGGGAGAGGGAGGGAGAGAGAGGGAGGGAGGGAGGGAGGGAGGGAGGGAGGGAGGGAGGGAGGGAGGGAGGGAGGAGGGAGGAGGGGCATGAGGAGACAGAGAGACAGAGAGAGACAGAGAGAGAAAGAGTGAGAGAGAGAGAGAGAGAGAGAGAGAGAGAGAGAGAGAGAGAGAGAGAGAGAGAGAGAGAGAGAGAGAGAGAGAGAGAGAGAGAGAGAGAGAGAGAGAGAGAGAGAGAGAGAGAGAGAGAGAGAGAGAGAGAGAGAGAGAGAGAGAGAGAGAGAGAGAGAGAGAGAGAGAGAGAGAGAGAGAGAGAGAGAGAGAGAGAGAGAGAGAGAGAGAGAGAGAGAAAGAGAGAGAGAGATATAAAAAGAGAGAGAGAGAGAGAGATAAAAAGAGAGAGAGGGGGGGGGGGGTAGGTAGGGAGAGAGGAAGAGAAGAGAAAGAAAAGAGTAAAATAAAGCAGTATGAAAAGAGAGAAAGAGAAGGAGCAAGAGCAAAAATATATCAAATAAATATCTGTAGCCTGAGAAGAACCGTTTGCTGGCTCAGCGTGGAGAGGTCTCGCGAGGGTCAGGGGTTCTTAGCCTCTTCGTGACGCCCTTTAAACGGCGTTTGGGTACAGGCCGGGCGTCCCTCTCTGCCACGCCGCCAGGCTCCGGTGGCTTCGCAAAGACGTTCTCGTTGGAGAGGCCGCGGCGCCGCCTCACCTGCGATGGCACGCGGGTGCTTGCAGAACACGACCGCGCCAGCTACCATACCCGTCACAAAGCTAATCAGGAGTGACGCGCGCTCTCATTAGCGCCAGAAATAAGATGACACACCCTGCACTTACTTCCTCATTCTAAGGAAGCTTGAGAGCCCTCTTGTGCGCTCTAGTCGCTCGCCTTTCTCAAGTTATAAATACCCACTGAAGAGATCGTAAATAAACTCAAGATCTTCAAAACACACATGACCAACAAGGCGGTGAAACATACACGACACCGAGCTCAGGTACAGCTTTACCTTTACAGGGGGTTCCATCTCGAGAATACCTTTGGGCTTACGTAAGATCCCACCCGCTCCGCCCTTTCCCCCTCCCTCGCGCCCCCTCCCCGTCCTATCTGCCACCTCCCTCGATCACCTACACACCTCCAGCCTGCCCCCCCCCCTCTCACCCAACGCCCTCACGACCTCTCCTTCACACATGCCCACGTGCAGCATCACACTCTTCTCGCTGCTTACAGCAACGGCCGCACATTGCAAACACTTATGAACAGCATCATTCCTGAGCTGCGACCAAAGCCCCAAAGCCTCGGGTTACAAGTACGCCATGGCGCGCAATCCTCATCTTCTCGACTATCAACATCCATAAGGCCGACTCGAGGCAGAGGTGAGAAAGTTCTTCTGTCTCAAACTTCTGACTTCTACTGCGAAGAGAGAGAGAAAAAAATGACCTCACGCCACCTGACACCATTCTATCCCATGTTCTGCCCTCGCCCTTGTTGGCAGCGCCCCGGCCTTATCCCTGACAACTCACCCGTAATCCCTTTCTCAGCACACCCTGGCTGCGACTTTTTCTACATCGGTGCCGGCCGCGCGGGGCAACACATGCATGCTCTGCAGTCTACGAAGTGAGGCGGAGTCAAAGGAGGCGCGGGAAGGTGGCGACAGGCAACAACAAGACAGGGACTAGGACGGGCGACAGTCAAGGGAATGCGAGAAGCATAGCACAGGGAGTGGGGGTCAGCGAGACATAACATGGAGATACGCGGGCCGGTAATCCCTTAGCAGCAGGCAAATCCCCGGCCAAGGTGGAGTCACACGTCCTGTGCCTTCGCTTGTCGCTCCCCACTTTTATCTACTTCTGTCGCTTCACCATTTTTCTTCAGAATGTCGCGCCAGAATCGGATGCTCCATCTCCGCTTTCAAACTTGAGGGGGCTGCGACCGCGACGTACAAAAACAAAGCCCTTTTCTCACAAGTATCCTGCCGGAGCTTCGGCGAGTATTTTTGTGGTCCCGAAATGTTTCTGAACAACAAAAAAGGTCTATGCAATTTATGTGCAGTTCTATTTACTTTCTATTCATCCCTACTCGTACTTCTATCACTATTCTATCAAAAGATTGTTTAGTTACTGGTTCAGTTACTGTTAATACATTCAAATTACTGTTTTTATCATTATCGTATATATTTTTATTGGTAATATTATCTTTACTCTAGTTATCATCAGAATTACTGAACACGATTAAAATTCTTCATATTATAATTATTTTCTTCTCAGTGTTAACCCGTTACATTAAATAATTCGTTCATGTCCCTTGAGGTGAGCCCTTATATGTTTTTTTTTCGTCATTATCACAATTATTATAATTTTTATCATCATTACGATCATTATCATGATCTTTACTATTTCTATGGTTATTATAATCATCATCATTATGATTATTCTTTTCATCATTAACATTATCATTACTATTAATATTATTATCATTGTCATCACTATTATCATAATTATCACCATTATAATTATTCCTATCATAGTCCTTATTATCATTGTTAACATTACCATTGTTACCAATATTATCATAATCGTCAATAAATTTCACCAAACACAACACCAACATCAACCCTTCCGCAACACCCCCAGCCGTGCCTCCTGGCCGTCGCAGTCCGTCCAAGTGCAGCGGCTGGAGCGGCTGATCCTCGAGCGGGTCCACGGCGAGGGGGCCGAGGAACTTGACCGGGCCAGACGAGATCAGCATCTGGAGGCGAGCATCGTGTGTCTCGGCGCGCATGTAGGGATCATCGAGGAACATCTTCGTTCGCTTTTGTTTTCTTGTCATCGGCGAAGAAAGCGGCGCTGTGCCTTCTGATCGATTTCTAAGAAGCACCGTCTTCATTTCTCTCTCTCTCTTTCTCTCTCTCTCTCTCTCTCTCTCTCTCTCTCTCTCTCTCTCTCTCTCTCTCTCTCTCTCTCTCTCTCTCTCTCTCTCTCTCTCTCTTTCTCTCTTTCTCTCTTTCTCTCTTTCTCTCTTTCTCTCTTTCTCTCTTTCTCTCTCTTTCTCTCTCTTTCTCTCTCTTTCTCTCTCTTTCTCTCTCTAGACTCTCTCTAGACTCTCTCTAGACTCTATCTCTCTCTCTATCTCTCTCTCTATCTCTCTCTCTATCTCTCTCTCTATCTCTCTCTATCTCTCTCTCTCTCTCTCTCTCTCTCTCTCTCTCTCTCTCTCTCTCTCTCTCTCTCTCTCTCTCTCTCTCTCTCTCTCTCTCTCTCTCTCTCTCTCTCTCTGTCTCTCTCTCTCTCTCTCTCTCTCTCTCTCTCTCTCTCTCTTCTCTCTCTCTCTCTCTCTCTCTCTCTCTCTCTCTCTCTCTCTCTCTCTCTCTCTCTCTCTCTCTCTCTCTCTCTCTCTCTCATCATCTTCTCTCTGTCTCTCTCTCTCATCCTCTCACTATCCCTCTCGCACTCTCTCTCTCTCATCCTCTCACTATCACTTTCGCTCTCTCTCTCTCTCTCTCTCTCTCTCTCTCTCTCTCTCTCTCTCTCTCACACACACACACACCTTAGTACATTATATCTTACAGTGTCCTATGCGTCAAATTTATAGAGACTCAGATAGCTGGAATCCCCGAACAAGCTGTATGGATGATTAGAAATGGGCAGGTAATAAAACATTTGAAGAAGTACAAACACTTTGCATCGATCACATATTTTTTGACTTTCTGATAAATTCTTTCCTCCAGGAACATACGTATGTTTCATTAACATATGTGTGTCACATTTTCAAGTATGTAATTATGTGACCTCAGGAGAGGACTTAGCATGCTAAGGGTGATAATTTATACTGTCATATCCCTCTCCTGTTATGTCAACATTTAACTCTGTATGCTTGTGATTGATCCGCCTTTTCTTCTATATATATTTCATGTTGACAAAGCTGTAAGGTTTTGTGAATATATATGAGCTCTCTCTTTCGCTCTCTCTCTTTCGCTCTCTCTCTCTCTCTCTTTCTCGCTCTCTCTCTCTCTCTCTCTCTCTCTCTCTCTCTCTCTCTCTCTCTCTCTCTCTCTCTCTCTCTCTCTCTCTCTCTC
>BOPN01002968.1:175120-177620 GCA_017312705.2 Penaeus japonicus | reverse complement strand
ATTAAATTATCCTCATTATTGTCATTATCATTATTACTATCCACATTACTATCAATATCATAATCACTACTGTCATCATTATCACTATGAATATTAATGTCTTTATCAGTGTTGTCATCATCATTACTATTATCATTATTATGAAGAAATTGAAGGAGAAAAGGATGATGTAGATAATTAATCAAATAAAAGTCAAGATAGGTGACATAATTATCGCTAATACTAATCAAAATAACGACGATAATAACCATAATTGTAATGATAATAACAATGATATTAATGATAACAACAGGAATGAAAATACTACTGGACAGGCAGCGATGTTAATAATGATAATTTAATATTAGAAATGATAACTATGACAATGCTAATAATGACAACTATGCTGATAATAATCACAAAAATAACGTTGAAAATAACAATAGATATATACCACTAAACCCACAAGAAAATAGAAAGCTTCATTCCAAAGCTTACGACACAAAAATGTCACCAAAAAAAAAAAAAAAAAAAAAAAAAAAAAAGCCAAGGTGAAATTTTGAGATGTTCTCAGTGACTGGTCGATACGGCACCAGATGTCGTCTTGCCTTTTCAATTGCGATGTTGCGATATGGTGTAGAAATGGTTGCAGGAGCCATGGTGATATTGGTGAAGTATATTCTATTTCTTATTTTTATATTTTTTTTTTGTAATTCCTCTCTACGACACCTTTCATCACCACCATCATTACTATCATCATCATAATCTTAAACAAAAAACAAAAAAAATCTCAAAAAAAAAAAAAAAAAAAAAAAAAAATCCGCAGCGGATCTTTGAAGTGACCGAGATTTTTTTTTTTTTTTTTTTTTTTTTTAACAGACAATCCTTTCTCAACAAGAGGGGAATTTTGAGATTGTAGTAAGGATGGCAATTATGAAGTTATTGTACAGTCGAACGCTTTGAAAAAAAAAAAAAATGTTTGGTATCAGAATTATATCATGTGGGAACACAAAGTGAAGAGAAATAAGAGATGGATAGATAGATAAAGATAGAGATAGATTGATAGAGATAGATAGATAGATAGATAGATTAAGAGATAGAGAGAAACAGATAGAGATAGATAGATAGATAGATAGATTAAGAGATAGAGAGAAACAGATAGAGATAGAAATAGATAGATAGATAAATTAAGAGATAGAGTGAAATAAATATAGATAGATTAAGAGATAGAGTGAAATAAATATAGATAGATTAAGAGATAGAGTGAAATAAATATAGATAGATTAAGAGATAGAGTGAAATAAATATAGATAGATTAAGAGATAGAGTGAAATAAATATAGATAGATTAAGAGATAGAGTGAAATAAGTATAGATAGATTAAGAGATAGAGTGAAATAAATATAGATAGATTAAGAGATAGAGTGAAATAAATATAGATAGATTAAGAGATAGAGTGAAATAGATATAGATAGATTAAGAGATAGAGTGAAATAAGTATAGATAGGTTACAGATAGATGAAATAAATATATAGATACAGATTACATTAGGTAATAAGATATAAATAATCCAACACTTATCAGAGACATACAATGGTATTTAAAAAATAAATATAGACTACTTCTTTCTTTTAAAATAGATACATTTCACAGACTTAAATACACACAGATGAGATGATTAAGAGAGAGATAGAGTGAAATAAATATAGATAGATTAAGAGATAGAGTGAAATAAATATAGATAGATTAAGAGATAGAGTGAAATAAATATAGATAGATTAAGAGATAGAGTGAAATAAGTATAGATAGGTTAAGAGATAGAGTGAAATAAATATAGATAGATTAAGAGATAGAGTGAAATAAATATAGATAGATTAAGAGATAGAGTGAAATAAATATAGATAGATTAAGAGATAGAGTGAAATAGATATAGATAGATTAAGAGATAGAGTGAAATAAATATAGATAAATTAAGAGATAGAGTGAAATAAGTATAGATAGGTTAAGAGATAGAGTGAAAAAAATATAGATAGATTAAGAGATAGAGTGAAATAAGTATAGATAGGTTAAGAGATAGAGTGAAATAAATATAGATAGATTAAGAGATAGAGTGAAATAAATATAGATAGATTAAGAGATAGAGTGAAATAAGTATAGATAGGTTAAGAGATAGAGTGAAATAAGTATAGATAGGTTAAGAGATAGAGTGAAATAAATATAGATAGATAAAGAGATAGAGTGAAATAAATATAGATAGGTTAAGAGATAGAGTGAAATAAGTATAGATAGGTTAAGAGATAGAGTGAAATAAATATAGATAGATTAAGAGATAGAGTGAAATAGATATAGATAGATTAAGAGATAGAGTGAAATAAGTATAGATAGGTTAAGAGATAGAGTGAAATAAATATAGATAGGTTAAGAGATAGAGTGAAATAAATATAGATAGATAAAGAGATAGAGTGAAATAAATATAGATAGATTAAGAGATAGAGTGAAATAAGTATAGATAGGTTAAGAGA
>BOPN01002968.1:160120-165120 GCA_017312705.2 Penaeus japonicus | reverse complement strand
ATCATCATTATTGATTTTTATCTTATCATTATCATGATTATGTTATCACTATCATTATTATTATTATCAATATTATCATCATTGTTATTTTCATCATCATTGTTATCATTACTATCACTATTATCTTTATCATCAATAATTATTACTGTATTTATTATCATTATCTTTAATAGTATTATCATTAACATTGTTGCTAATGTTATCATTATCATCATCATCATCATTACAACTATAATTATCATCATCATTATTTTTTTTTATCATAATCGTGGCTGGACTAACATGAGTTATTATGACAGAGTTTATCTATTTATTAGATTTCTCTCTCTCTCTCTCTCTCTCTCTCTCTCTCTCTCTCTCTCTCTCTCTCTCTCTGACTCACTCTTTCTGCGTGAGTCATTGGGGCTACTAATTCAAAAGGGTGTTGATATGCATAGAAGAAACATTATCATTATAAAAAACTACAGTCATCCATCTCACTCAAGGATGGATGATGCTAAGATGGAATTTATTTAGAGAATAGAGGATGAAATTCGATTATTATCATTATTATTATTACGTGTTTTCAAAACTACAAAACATGTTGCTTTTCATTAATTGTATTTCGACCATAAGACCGACCCTGAAACGTCGTGTATCTGAATAGATCATAAAGAGAACGAAGTAGAGTCTATAAGCAAATAAGAATGAAGAAAAGAAGAAAAGAGAAGAACTGAAACGCGTCGTATCTGTCAAACACTCCATCCGGCCTCTGGAAAGGACGGGAAAGTTGACTATCCACTTGCAAGCTCCATAAAAGGTGTTTCAAATGGCTACCGGTCATGCTTCATGCACAATCGTAAAACACGTAACAAATTCCTTTTAAAATGCTTCTAAAATGGAGTTGTGTCTTGTTTTCCTGTTTTAGTATTAATCTGACATTCATCGTCGGCGATTGCATTGTCTTTAGTGTCCCTGGCCCGTTGCACAATCGAGCTAGAAATTGAGAGAAATGTTCCTCGTAGTCTACGTACTCCTTTCTAGAACTTATACACACACACACACACACACACACACACACATTTCTGTGTGTGTGTGTGTGTGTGTGTGTGAGTGTATTATATATATACATATTTATATATATATATATATACACTTATACATATACATACATACATACATACATATATATATATATATATATACTACACACACACACACACACACACACACACACACACACACACACACACACACACACACACACACACACACACACACACACACACACACACACATATATATATATATATATATATATATATATATACATATATGTATATATAAATATATATATATATATATATATATATATATATATATATATATATATATATATATATATATGGAGATAGATAGAAATATATATGTGTGTGTGTGTGTGTGTGTGTGTGTGTGTGTGTGTGTGTACATACACACATATATATGTATGTATATATATATATATATATATATATATATATATATATATATATATATATATATATATATATATGTATATAGATAGATAGATAGATAGATAGATAGATAGATAGAGAGAGATCGTATCTGTGTGCGTGTATTCGTGTGTGTTTAGACATATCTATACATGTACAAGAATATTATAAATCTTTTTTTTTCATACCATTGTAAACGTGTTTGACGTCTACATTAAAGGTGTTTTAGTTCGCTACTTCTCCGTCTATGACAAGAGCAACAAACATTGCCTTCGCGATGCACGTCCTTTTAAAATAAATAAAAATAAACCAATACCGTTATCACTGTCATTATCATATTACATCAATCAATATCCCTCTTATCATCGTCATCATCCTATTTTTGAAATACAACGCGTATCATTTTTATCATTTTCATCACCAGAATCATCACCATCATGACACCTCTCCCGCAGCCGCCGAAATCAGAATTATCATCACAAAAATCCTGACACGGATCTCGTTTCGCAACTGTCATGTGCGGCGTGTGACGTCACATGACAAGTCGACGTTCGTTCGCATCACCAGAATGACTTTGGAATGTTAAGAGTGACATTCTCTCTCTCGTGTCAAGCGGCAGCGCGCGAGTCATCACACTGTCATTCCGACGTCGGGAGTACGTTGCTGACAGACGCGTCTCCGTCAGCAGCATCAGCAGCATCAGCAGCATCAGCACGAACTCGGTGTCAGCAGGTGTGACCTCCGCCTGTGTCCGGATCCGTACCAGCGTCTGAACAGGCCCGCGTAACGACCTCGACTGCGTCCCGATGCGTTCGTTTTGGGTTTCGGTCTCAATTCAGGTTCGGTCGCGGGAGACACGGCTTTTGGAGAAGAGGAGATTGTCGTGTTTTTCTTCTTTGCTCTTCTTGTCATGATCTTCGCCTTGAGTGGACGCGAGGATTTTTATCTTCATTTTTTTCTTCTTCTTTTTTCTTATTTTTATTTCTTCTCGTCGTGTTCTCAACGTCGTCATAAACGCACAAAAGGACCCCAGCATTTATATATCCCCGCGCGACGAAGCCAACCAACCAACCAGCGATTCGTACGCCATCTCGAATTTTTGCACGCGCCCCCCTCCCCCACCCCCCAACTCCGGCTCCTCCCGCCTCCCGCCCCCCCTCTCCCCCGCTGACTCAAAGGAAGACAAAAGCGCTTTGTGGAGGAGTTTGGTCAGTTAATGTATCCTATTGTCATCCTCGCCATTATACTATAAATGAACTTGCGATGAAATGACAAATTCGGCCGATCTTTTCCTCCCGGGCGAGAGAGCGCTCAAAGCCCGTCCGTAGTGCGCTGGATATTCGCCCTTATGGCCCTCCCTCCTTAAGGGCGAGAGTGGCACGGGCGGCGCGAGAGTCCGGGTCCCCCTGAAACTTGCATTTCGTCGGCGCTGAGGCTCTAACACGGTGTGAAATTCTCCCTCCCGCGTTGTCAATCACTCGCCCGTCGCACAATGTCCCCCGGAAGCGCTGGCGAGGGAGGGGGGGAAGGGGGGAAGGGGGTCGCAGCGCCCCCTCTCTCTACTGTATACGCGGCCGGGAATATCACCCTCTCCCCCCTCCCCCCATCCCTCCCCCTCCCCTCAATTCCCCTTTTTCCTATCCCAGCCCCCCTGCCAACACAGCCCCTCCTTCTGCACGCTATAACCGCCCTACCCCCCTCCCCCCCCCACCACCACCTTACATATACATGGTCTTACAGCCAGCATCTTTCCGATGTTTCTTTTTCCTCTCTGCTCTCTTTCCTCTCCCTTTCTCTCTATTCATCATCTTCTTTTTCTCTCTTTTCTCTCTCTCTCTCACGGTCTATCTCTTTGCATGTTCATGTGTATACACATACATATATACATACATAGATACATACATACATACATATATATATATATATATATATATATATATGTATGTATATATATATGTATATATATATATATATGTGTGTGTGTGTGTGTGTGTGTGTGTGTGTGTGTGTGTGTGTGTATGTATATATACATATATACATATATATATATATATATATATATATATATATATATATATATATATATATATATATATATATATATATATATATATATATATATATATATATATATATATATATATATATATATATATATATATATATATATATATATATATATACATATATACATGTATATGTATTCACATATAAATATACACCCATACGCAGTGTATTTGCCGAATATGATTATCTTATATCTATCTATTATTTGTGTGCTTCAAGTATTAGCCCGAAAGAGGTTAAACATCGCACTCTCGAGCTAATACTTGAGGGTGGCAGAGGTTCGACTCCTGCTCAAGGAGGTATGTTATGCAAGTATATATCAATGTGGCATTACAATATTACATCTGACTTTGTTATTGAATTTCTGAGTCAATGCCACCGAGTGCCCACTGGTGGTGTCTATATCATTACTCAAGTATGAGTAGATGGGTAAATTCTATGGAGCTGGAATGATACTAGTTTGATAAACCTTCTGTTGGGTCGTGTGGTCTACTTTACTTGTTTAGTTCTTAGTTCTTTGATCTTCCTCCTATTCGTCTTTCTCCTCTTTCCTTCCATTTGCTTTTTTCACTTTCTCATTTTCTTACAAAGATAAATAGAGAGAGAAAGATATGGAGAGATAAAAAGTTTATGAAATAGAGATGTCAGAAAAAAGGTAGAAAAACTGCGGTGATAAAAAAAATATATATATATCTACCGAAATATTGCCAACAGACAAACAGATTGCACAAAGCTTCCTCTGTTAACAGTATCGTCTAATTACTGTTATCTGCTCCTGCGTTCCCTCTACCATCCTCACATATTATCAATATCCTTTTCATCATTGAAATCACCATCTTAGAGGAAAACAAAGGTGATATTTTATGGAATGATGCCAAGAAAAGAGGAATCAGAATAGATAATAAGACTGAGGTAGTGGCTGCATGTAAATAGGTGGGAAAATGTTAATACTGTAACTGAGAAAATAACTAATAACTAATACGTTAATTAACAAAGTAGAAAATTGACAGTTCTTTTATTTGGTTGTACTAAGATATGGTGTTTTCGGATAGGCTTTCGTGTGTGTGTGTGTGCATCTATCAAGCATTTTTTTCATCAATGCATCACGTTTTTAGCGTTATATTCTCTCTCTCCCTCTCCCTCTCTCTCTTATATTTCTCTTTTTCTCTCCCTTTCTCTCTCTCTTATATTTCTCTCTCTCTCTCTCTCTCTGTGAATGTGAAAGCGTGTCCCTGTATACAAAGCAAATCGCACCTCCGTGAACTCCGTGAACATTATGCCTGTTTTACAGTGACGACGACCTCCCCAACCCCACCCCACCCCCCACTCCCCCCATCACACCGCCTCCTCAACACCCCAACCCCCGCCTCCCCAACCCCCAACCCAACAACCCCAAACACCCCAACCCCCCCCCCCTACCCGCCCCCCATCCCCCCAACCCATCACCCCCACCCCCCC
>BOPN01002968.1:130120-132620 GCA_017312705.2 Penaeus japonicus | reverse complement strand
TATGACGACCTTATACACAAGGCGTTGTAGCCGAGAGTGTCTCAGCGGAGAGTAACTTGTCTCGTGTCGTTGGCTATTCAGATGACGGGACGATGTTACTTTTTTTTTTTTTTTTTTTATATGTGTGGGTGTTAAGCAACTGCTTTTTTTTTTTTATATCATGGTACTTTGTACGCCTCCTTTCTTCTTTTTGTTTTCGTGGTATTCCTTCTCTCGGGCTTGTCTTCTCTCCTTTCCTGTGTTATTCTCTCCTTTCTTTCTTTCCCTCCTTACAGGCTTATTTCCCTCTTTTCAACGCCTTCCCTCTATAAACGTCTCCTTACCTATTACCTTTTATCCTTCTCAACCATTCCCTTTCCGGCGTCTTCATTCTTAGTCTTCGTTCGAGCTCGCCTTCCCTCACTGATATCCTTCGACGTCTTCATCACTACTTCGACGTGGCATTTCTTCCTTCTACCTTCTTCTTCCTTCCTTCGCTATTCTAACATCTTCTACGCATTCTCCTCTTAAACTTTCTTTTGGCGTCTTTTTTTTCTCCATTCCTTCATTCAACCTTTCTTTCCTTCATTCAATTCCTTCAACGTCTCCATCATTTCCATCACTTGTTCGTCGTCTCCTTTCCTCCCTCGACGTCTACTTCCCTTCTTCGATGTCTCTTTCCCTCTTTCAACAAGTCCTTCCCTCCTTCGACGTCTCTTCCCCTTCTTCGACATCTTCTTCCCTCCTTCGACGTCTCCTTCCTTCCTTCGACGTCTCTTTCCCTTCTTCGACGTCTCCTTCCGTCCTTTAACTTCTTCTACTCTCCTTCGACGTCTCTTCCCTTCCTTCGACATCTCCTTCCATCTTTCGACGTCTCCTTCCTTTCTTCGATGTCTCCTTCCCTCCTTCAACGTCTCCTATCCTCCTTTGACGTCCCTTTCCCTCCCTAGATGTCTTTTCTCCTCCTTCGAAATCTCTTCCCTCTTTTGTCGTTTCTTTCTTTCTTCGACGTCTCTCTCCCTCCTTCGACGTCTCCTTCCTTCGTTCGACGTCTCCTTCCTTTCTTCGACGTCTACTTCCCTCCTTATACGTCTCCTATCCCCCTTTCCCTCCCTCAAAGTCTCTTTCCCTCCTTTGACCTCTTCTTCCCTCCATCGACGTCTTCTTCCCTTCTTAGACGTCTGCTTCACTCCTTCAACGTCTCCTATACACCTTTGATATCTCTTTTCCTCCTTAGATATCTCCCTTCCTCCTTTGACGTATCCTTCCTTTCTTCGACTTCTCCTTTTCGACGCTTCCTTCACACATTCGACGTTTCTCTCCCCCCTTCTACGTCTCCTTCCCTCCTTTGAAATTTCTCTCCCTTCTCCGACGTCTCCATCCCTCCTTCGACGTCTCCTCCCTTTCTTTGACGTCTCTTTTTCTCCTTCGACGCTTCTATCACTTCTTCTTTTCCTCCTTCGACGTCGCCTTCCCTCCTTCGACGCGTCCTTCCCTCCCACGGCGTCTTCTTCCCTCCTTCGACGTTTCCATCCCTTCTTCTACGTTTCTTCCTCTCCTTCGACGCGTCCTTCGTTTCTCCCTCGAAGTCTCCTTCCCTCCTCAGACGTCTTCTTCCCTCCTTCAATGTTTCTTTCCCTCCTTCGACATCTCCTTCATTCCCTCGACGTCTTCTTCCCTTCCTCGACGTCTCTTTCCCTCCTTCGACATCTCCTTCTCTTCCTCTACGTCTCCTTCCCTCCCTCGACGTCTTCTTCCCTCCTCAAACGTCTCCTTCCCTCCTTCGACGTTTCTTTCCCACCTTCGACATCTCCTTCCTTCCTCTGACGTCTCCTTTCCTCCCTCGACGTCTCCATTCCTCCTTCGACATGTCCATCTCTCCTTAGACGTCTCCTTTATCCCTCCTTCGATGCCTCATACGACCCTTCGACACCAACACTTCCCTCTTTCAATGTCCAGTTGCTGTTTTTTTTTTTTTTTTATCTCTCTCTTTTTTAATCTTTTATGTTTTCCTTATAACCTTCTTGTTCTCTTTTGAAACACATCAACGTCTCTTTCCCTCCTTCGACCTCCTTTATCCTCCGGGGACATCTTCTACCCTCCATCGAAATCCCTTTCCTTCCTGTGATGTATACTTTCCTCCTTTGATGTATCCTCCCTCCATCTTTCCCTCCTTCGACGTCTCTTTCCCTCCCTCGACATATTCTTCCTTCCTTCGACGTCACTTCCCCTCCTTCGACGTCTCCTTTCTTCCCTCGACGTCTCCTTCCCTTCTTCGACGTCTCCTACACTCCTTAGACGTCTCCTATACACCCTTAATATCTCTTTTCCTCCTTCGACATCTCTTCCCTTTCTTTGACGTTTCCTTTTCTATTTCGACGCTTCCTTCCCACATTCGAAGTTTCTCTCCCCCCTTGTACGCCTCCTTTCCTCCTTTGACGTTTCTCTCCCTCCTTCGATGTTTCCTTCCCTCCTTCGACGTTCTTTTCCCTCTTTCAACATTACTTTCCCTCCTCTGATG
>BOPN01002968.1:105120-110120 GCA_017312705.2 Penaeus japonicus | reverse complement strand
AAGGGGGTGAGGATTGGGGTGGGAGTGGCGTGAAGGGGGGGAGGGTCAGAGGGTGGGATGAAGTATGGAAGGAGGGGGTTGAGGGGAAAAGGGGGGAGAATGAGGGGGGGGGGGAGAGAGGAGTGAGGATGAGGTGAGGGTGAAGGAAAGAGGAATGGGGGGGAGGGGGAGAAAGGGGAAGAACGATAGAAATGTTGGAGATGGAGGTGGACGGATGGAACGGGATAGAAGGTGGAGTAAGGCGATGGAGGAAGAGAGAGGGGTAGGGAGAAAATAGGGAGATATAGAAGGATTCCGAGAAGGGAGAGGATGGAGAAAGAAAGATCAGGGGAAGAAAGAAAAGGAAGAAGACAGAAAAAGAAAAAGAGGGAAATGATAAGAGGAAAGAGATATGGGGGAGATGGACAAGGGAAGTAAATGAGGAAACAAGGAACAGCTGACAAGAATAGAGATAATAGGAGAAAGAAGAGGACAAGCAATCAGGAGATAGATAGCAAGAATAAGAAGAGCAAGAGGAAGGAAGAGAAGGCGCACCCTTCCTCTTTATTCTTGTTCTCCCGATAACTGTTCTTCACAACAAAAGAACAGTAATAAATTGTCAACAGTAATGTTCTTTACCTTCTTGACTGGAAAAGAAATATAGTAATAGATACGCACTTATATCAATAATCTTCACCATCAAGCAAATGATGTGTGCAATAAGGCTGATGATGATGCGAATGATAATGATTGATGATGATAATTCGTTATAATAATTACGATGAATCAGGAAAAAGGAAAACGAGTTAGTTAATGAAACCTGCGATATCTTTAGATAAAAAAAAAAAATGTATGAAGAGATAATCAAGACTAAAAAAAAAAAAAAGGGTGATGGTTATTCCCTTCTTTGGACATGCGATTGCTTACCCACATTTGGAAAAGCCAACTATGTGGTGCAGCTCTTCAGTACAAGTTTGGATAAGTGGACGACAAAACAATTACCATCTGTTGCAGGGAAACTAAAAGTAAAAGTCGACCGAGTTCTTCAAGGTGATACACTACCTCCTCCTCCATCCTTAATTATAGGAGGCATTCCTCTCGGTTCCTTCAATCCTTCGCAAGAAAAATAAAATAAATAAATAAAGGGATTTATTTGCAACTGATTACTGATGGAAATAAGATTAAAAAATAAAGGGATTTATTTACAATTGATTACTGATGGAAATAAGATTAAAAAAATAAAGGGATTTTTTTGCAATTGAGTACTGATGGAAATAAGATTAATAACTCGAATTTTCCGAGCAATCTGAAGGTATTTGTCCAAAGGAGTTCACTGAATACGTTGATACACACATGTTATAACAATGTATTTTGAAGAATCAGTAATTACTGTGTGAACTACATGTATGTTGATATGTTTATGAACTAATAATTGGTTAAGTAAAAGAATATACAAATAAACAATTCCAGAAGTTTAAAAAACGCCATCGCCTTTAATGAAAGTCATGGCGGGACCATCATCTTGGATTTCAATAGATTTTTTTTTAAGTTGGACAAAGGAAGAAGAAAACATTTATGAGGCGAAAAAATAAAGAAACTGGATAAACTACATATATTAAGATAAATCATCTCAGAAAATGTTTACACAGCGAACAGATGATTTCTTGATTTATATGTGATGGAAATAAATGATTGGTGGTCATTATAGTACGCTTGGGGACACGCTGCGAGTTGAGTAAACGCCAAAGGGTATTAAGAAAAGGTTTTATTCTTCTTTTTTTCCCTTTTTTATAGGGTGGGGAGATGGGGGGTCGCAATGCATAATGATAATATAATAATGCCTACGATAAGGAAACTAGGGGTAGTGACAAGGGCAAGCACAGATGACAATCCTGATGAATATATATATTTTTTGTCATACAAATGGAGGAGATTCCAAGCGTGAAATCGAAAAGGAGAAAGACAAACCAATCGACCACATAGCCACTTCCCAAGCCCTGAGAATGAACTTCATACATATCAATACTGATAAGGCTAAAGACAGGCACGATCGCAACCATTGTCACGGGCAACAACAACCATATTACAGGTGGATTCAGCGGAGAGAGAAAGGATATGTTGGTTTGCTTATCCAAAGAAACACTTCGCCGTCATGTCAAGAGGATTCTAAGTGCTGGGCAAGTGGTAGCAGCGCCATCCCTATCCATGGAAGGAGACAATGTATAAGAGTGTAGTTCATATATTGAAATGTCCTTTGTATCAAGAGTGTAAGGGAATAATAACTTTTTTTTTTTCTTTTACTCTTGTAATTTTCTTTTTCGTCATTTTTATTCACATCTCGTTGTTCAGAGCATATTTTTGGAATATATTCGGTAACTTCTTTATTTATTTATTATCATTTTTTTTTAAGTTATAAATGCAACCCTGAACAACAACAGCTACAAAACGTGGATGATGATGATTATTGCAATGATAATAATGATGATAGAACTTAAAAGAAAGGTTTCGATATATTAGCAATAGTTCAGTATTAGTTAGTTTGAAAAATATAAAAGTAACGCAGAGGTTTCATTTATAGAATCATAAGTACTGATGATGATAATGATGTCAATCATAATGATCACGATGAAAATAATATTGGTAACGATATAATAATGATAACAGTAATACAACCAATAGTAATAAAAAAAAACACTATCAAACTCAGACAGGAAACATGTCATAAAACCGACAACAAAATATGAAAATAACATATTGGAGGAAAAATACAAGGAAAGAAAGAAGGAGAGATTGGCTATAATGATGATGAGCGACGCGTAACTCCATCCTAGAAGAAGAAGAAGAAAAAAAAAGCAGAATAATAAATTGTTCATCCTTTCATTTTCATTTCCCAACTCCTCAGTCACTCTTAAACCACACTCCTTACCCGCTAACAACACTTCTGTCACCCTAACCCTTTAAGTACCGTCCCTTCGGCCTACTATTCCCCTCTTTGACCTCCCCCCCCCCCCACCTCCACCCCAGCATCCCTCCTTGGCCTAACTATCCCTCCTGTCCTTCATCCTAGCCTCGGCTCTCTCCTTCCCGCTAGTATGTCATACTCGGCCACAATTTGTGCTTCTGGTCGAGGCCGATGTTTGAAGGCGTTCGGCTCTCTATTCGTTCTTCGTTCGTAATCTTAACCTTTTTTTTAGAACTTTTTTCTCTCTCTCTTTCTCTATCTCTTTCTTTCTCTCTTTCTTTCTCTCTCTCTCTCTTTCTCTATCTCTTTCTTTCTCTCTCTCTCTCTCTCTTTCTTCCTCTCTCCCTCTCTCCCACATCCTTTTTAATCATCAGAGCTAGATAGAATACCTCTTACATATCCAACAATCATTTTTTTGGTCTATTTTCGATATCAAAAAGATGAAAAATATCGGGAAAATAACACCGAAACCTCTCTCTTGACCGCGGCAGTCCATCGCTCACTCATAGCGAAGTGTACAATTTACCTTTAGAAAAATCAGGTGTTTTGTGTTCATGTGTTATTATCCCATAGGGGAGATATAGTCCGTTAAAAATATTATATAATTTTATTTTCCATTCCCCTTTTTCTTGCCGCACTTTTTTTTTTTTTTTTTTTTTTTTTTTTTGCCGTTGTTTGTGAGTTTGTTTTTAATTATATATAATTTTCCGAAATCTGGTGCAGCGCTCTGAGCTTTTATAATAGCTTTGAGAATTATAAAGCTATGAGAATTTTGGATTTAGAGCATAGACATTTAGCCTAGATATTGGCAATTCTTTGAACTTTTTGGTGATTGTAATTATACTAGAAAATAGATTGAATAATGAAACGAACAATCGGAATCTGTATTGATATCACCATTTATTTTTTAACGATATCATGATCTAAGCTTTGTCACACAATCATTTCAAGTGTGTGTGTTTGTTTGTTTGTATGTTTTGTTTGTGTGTGAGAGAGAGAGTGTGTGTGAGAGTGAGAGAGAGAGAGAGAGCAAGAGAGTGTGTGTGTGTGTGTGTGTGTTTGAGAGAGAGAGAGAGTGTGTGTGTGTGAGAGAGAGAGAAAGAGTGTATGTGAGAGTGTCAGAATGCATATGTGTATGCGTTACCGTCAGCTTTCTTCCCAGCCATCCCCCCCCCCACTACCACCCCTCTCCCCCTTCCCTCCCTACCCTCCCTCTCCCAAAGGTGTTCAATGAACCAACCGCTGCCCCCGCCCCCCGCCTCCCGCCCCTTTGCGCCTGCAACATGAGCAAGGCCGACCGATCATTCTGCAATAATGACTATCATCGCTTCCCTAATTTGAATATCAACAACCGGCCTCAGCTCGCAAGCCCTGCGGTGATTGGTCCTCCTCCCCGACCGCCCTGCGCGCTCATTGGCTGTCCCACGCGCCCGGACAACCATTTCCGAGCTGTTCCAACCAGCGGCCGGACCGACCAATGGCCATTAAGAGCGAGGAGTGGCCACGGCGAATCACGTGCTGTATTGGGCCATTAATTGCAGTGATTACGAGGGATTGTGATCATGGTTATGGTCCTCGTGGTGAGGTAATTGTGTTATTGTATTATATGTTTGTTATGGTTTCGTATTCGTGATTGTAATGAATATGGAGAAGAAGAAATAAGAATAAAGAATTATAATGTGTTATTAAGGATGATGATAATGGCGAAGATGATGACAATAATGATCATTTAATCATCGCTGTTGTTGTTATCATGAAAAGTATTGTTATTGTTGATATTTTTATCATTATTGTGATTATTATTATCATTGTTATTAATGTCATTAACATTATCATTATCACTAAGATAGTTGTTGTAATCAGGGTTATGATTTCCTTTTATTACTATTGCCATCATAATCATTTTAATTTCATTATTTCATTAGAAATATCATTAGTATTATTGTCTATTATTATTGTATTATTATTGCTCTCGTTTTTGTCATCATTATTATCATCATTATCATTATCACACTGCTTCTTCTTCTGCTTTTAATGATAAGGATAATAATGATAATAA
>BOPN01002968.1:95120-97620 GCA_017312705.2 Penaeus japonicus | reverse complement strand
AAAGGAAAGATCAAAAGACGGGTTTTGGTCAAATGCTTGCACGCGGGCGGCTATGGGCGTGTAAGCGTCGTGGGGGGGAGGGAGGGGGGGCTGAGTGAGTGGTTGAGATAGACAGTTGAATGAAAGGTACTAGGGAAAGGTGGAAGAAACTGAAAGAAAGGTGGAGGAAAAAGTAGAAGAAGAAAAAGGAAGAAGAACAAGAAGAAAAAAAAAATGGGGAGAAGAGGAAGAAGACAAGGACGACAAGAAAAAAGCAGAAAAAAGAAGAAAGAGAGAAGAAGATGAAGTAAAAGAAGAAAAGACGAAGAGAAGAAGCCATAAGCCATAGCAAGACGACAAGGGCGGAGCTGGAGCGAGCCTGAGAGACGACTCAAAGACGTCGAGAACCCGAAGGAGATGACCCCGCGAGGTCCGCCCTGCAGCAGAAGGACTGCGCCGTGTCCCCCGCTGGCGACTTTTCATTAACGCCGCGACCGTCCGTCCTTCTGTGCGGCTCGAGATGATCGCCGTAATTCCCGGAGCTCTCGGCTGAATTATCGGTCGCTGCTCGTCCGTCGGGCCGCGAATTATCGTATAATTCTTGTCAGCGGAGACTCGCCGGGAGATCTTGTAAGGGCTCTGTCCGTTGCGCCGTGTGTATTTCACTCCCTGGAGGACGTGCGGATGAGAGAGAGAGAAAGAGAGAGAGAGAGAGAGAGAGAGAGAGAGAGAGAGAGAGAGAGAGAGAGAGAGAGAGAGAGAGAGAGAGAGAGAGAGAGATTGAGAACCAGATAGAGGGAGTGAGAGAGAGAGAGAGAAGAGAGAAGCAGATAGACAGAGTGTGTGAGAGAGAGAAAGAGAGAGAATGAGAAACAGATAGAGTGATTGAGAGAGAGAGAGAAGCAGATACATAGAGTGAGAGAGAGAGAGAGAAAGAGAGAGAAAGAATGAGAGAGATAGAGAGAGAGATAGATAGATAGATAGAGAGAGAGAGAGAATGAGAACCAGACAGAGGGAGAGAGAGAGAGAGAGAGAGAGAAACAGATAAACAGAAAGAGAGAGAAAGGCAGATAGACACAGTCTAAGAGAGAGAGAGAGCTAAGGACGTGTGCAACCTGTTCCAGTATTCCACAGAAAGCCAGAGAATCCTTGCAATGCGTTCAAAGTATCGCAATGCCAGCTTTGTTGAGGAGATAAAAAAAAATGCAATCTACCTTTTGAACGAATGGATTTAGAGTAGATGGAAGTGGCAGACAGGTTGCCCAGAGTGTTTCCTCGTTAGATCTTACGACAGCGCGTCCTTTGGAGGTTTATGGCAACCATGCTGTTATTTGCTCTCCTGAGGGCGGCCTCGTGAGCGACCAGGCCGTCCCCGCGATTAAAAACCATGGCCCGGACCTGATTATAGATAAGAGCTCGCACAATTGGCAGTCTCAATGATAGATGCGTTATGGCGACGGCTCTCTCTCTCTCTCTCTCTCTCTCTCTCTCTCTCTCTATCTCTCTCTCTCTCTCTCTATCTCTCTCTCTCTCTTTCTCTCTCTCTCTCTCTCTCTCATCTCTCTTTCTCTCTCTCTCTCTCTCTCGCTCTCTCATTCCCTCTTACTCTCTCTTTCTCTCCCTATCTCTCTCTCTCTCTCTCTCTCTCTCTCTCTCTCTCTCTCTCTCTCTCTCTCTCTTTCTCTCTCTCTCTCTTTCTCTCTCTCTCTATCTATCTATCTTTCTCTCGGAGATCCATTCAAGGTGATGGATTAGGAGGACGTGGTGGATATGGAAAAAGTCAAGGACGAGAAGTAGGAGGAGGAGGAGGAGATGGAGGACGGGGAGGAGGGGGAGAAGAAGAAGAAGAAGAAGAAGAAAAAAAAGGAAGGGGATGTGGGAAGAGGAAGAAGAGAAACAGGAGAAAAATAAGAGCAAGCAAACACAAGAAGTTAAGAATATATATATAGAGAGGAAAAAAAAAATGCTCGTAGAAGGATAGAGAGAGAGAAAGAAAGAGAGAGAGAGAGAAAACAAGAAAGAGTAGGCGTCGCTCCTCAAACGTGGGCGGAGGCGTGGGTGCCCCAACTACCGGTAGGAGGCGCTGAAGATATTGTAGCTGGAGGGCCTGGGCAGGGGAGGGGATGAAGGGGAGGGGGGAGGGGAGGGAGGGGAGGGAGATCTATCTGTAGGAAGCCCCTGGTTATTAGGTCGTCGTTCCAGAAGGCTCCAGTGGCCGCGGTCTGCAAGATCTGTCATGGGAGAGGGAAGTATGATTGAGTGTGTGAGGGGAGGGAGAGAAAGATTGAAAGGGGATGGGAGGGAGGGAGAGAAAGATCGAGGGTTGAGGGGGGATAGGAGAGGGTAGAGAAAGATTGAGGGGGGGGGGGTGGGAGGGAGGGAGAGAAAGATTGAAGGGGGGTGGGAGGGGGAGGGAGAAAGATTGAGGGGGGGATGGGAGGAGGGAAGGAGGGAGAGAAGATTGAGGGGGGATGGGAGGAGGGAAGTATGATTGAGTGTGTGAGGGGAGGGAGAGAAAGAT
>BOPN01002968.1:87620-90120 GCA_017312705.2 Penaeus japonicus | reverse complement strand
TCTCCCTCTTCCACCTCCACACCTTTCCCCACTCCCCCTCTTCCCCCTCCCCTCTTTTTTCTCCCCTCTCCCCCTCCCCCCTCCTTCCTTCCCCCTCTTCCTCCTCTCCCTCTTCCACCTCGATACCTTTCCCCACTCCCCCTCTTCTCCCGTCCCTTCCCTTATCTTCCCCCTCTCTTTTCTCCTGCAATCCTTCATAATTCGACGTCTTACCCCCTTGACATGAATAAATTAATTATGAATAATGGAAGATACAGCCGATTTTATCTATTTATTTTATTATTTTATTTATTTATTTATCTATTTATTTTTTGACAACGGCGTTCCATAGAGCAGATATAGTGAGGGGAAGTGATGGAATTTCGGAGTAATGGAAATTTGAAGTGATGGAATTTTAAAGTGATGGAATTTTGAAGTGAAGGAATTTTGAAGTGATGGGATTTTGAAGTGATGGAATTTTGAAGTGATGGAATTTTGAAGTGATGGAATTTCGGAGTAATGGAAATTTGAAGTGATGGAATTTTAAAGTGATGGAATTTTGAAGTGATGGAATTTTGAAGTGATGGGATTTTGAAGTGATGGAATTTTGAAGTGATGGAATTTTGAAGTGATGGAATTTTGAAGTGATGGAATTTTGAAGTGATGGAATTTTGAAGTGATGGAATTTTGAAGTGATGGAATTTCGGAGTAATGGAATTTTGAAGTGATGGAATTTTGAAGTGATGGAATTTTGAAGTGATGGAATTTTGAAGTGATGGAATTTCGGAGTAATGGAATTTTGAAGTGATGGAATTTTGAAGTGATGGATAATAATTGGCAATGATAACCATAATCATAATGACAATGGTAATAAGCATGATGACAAAAATAATTATATTAGTAATTATAGTAGTGATTAGTAATCATATCATTATATAATTATATAATTATTAGTATTATATAATTAGTAGTAATTAGTAATATAGTAGTAATGATAATAGGAAATCCCAATAATGATAATAGGAATACCAGTAATGATAATAGGAATAACAATAATGTTAATAGTAACAATAATAATGATAATAGTAACAATAATAATGATAATTAGATCAACAGCAATAATGGTAATGACAATGAAGACACTAATTATTAGGATAATGATAATGATGATGATGATGACAAGTGCTTTAACAGTGATAGCAGTGATACTGGTTATTATAATCATAGTAATGATAACAATGATAATTGTGATAATAATGATGATAATGATCATAGTAAGTGATGGGATTTTGAAGTGATGGGATTTTGAAGTGATGGGAGTTTGAAGTGATGGGAGTTTGAAGTGATGGAATTTTGAAGTACGACTGGAATTTTTTGAAATGATGGAATTTTGAAATGGTGATTTTAGTGATGGAATTTTGAAGTGATGGGATTTTGAAGTGATGGAATTTTGAAGTGATGGGATTTTGAAGTGATGGAATTTTGAAGTGATGGAATTTTGAAGTGATGGAATTTTGAAGTGATGGAATTTTGAAGTGATGGGATTTTGAAGTGATGGAATTTTGAAGTGATGGGATTTTGAAGTGATGGGATTTTGAAGTGATGGGATTTTGAAGTGATGGAATTTTGAAGTGATGGGATTTTGAAGTGATGGGATTTTGAAGTGATGGGAGTTTGAAGTGATGGGAGTTTGAAGTGATGGAATTTTGAAGTGATGGAATTTTGAAGTGATGGAATTTTGAAATTGATGGGATTTTTTGAAGTGATGGAATTTTGAAGTGATGGGATTTTGAAGTGATGGAATTTTGAAGTGATGGGAGTTTTAGTATTAAATTTTAGTGATGGAATTTTGAAGTGATGGGAGTTTGAAGTGATGGAATTTTGAAGTGATGGAATTTTGAAGTGATGGAATTTTGAAGTGATGGAATTTTGAAGTGATGGAATTTTGAAGTGATGGGATTTTGAAGTGATGGAATTTTGAAGTGATGGGAGTTTGAAGTGATGGAATTTTGAAGTGATGGAATTTTGAAGTGATGGAATTTTGAAGTGATGGAATTTTGAAGTGATGGAATTTTGAAGTGATGGGATTTTGAAGTGATGGAATTTTGAAGTGATGGGAGTTTGAAGTGATAGAATTTTGAAGTGATGGAATTTTGAAGTGATGGGAGTTTGAAGTGATGGAATTTTGAAGTGATGGAATTTTGAAGTGATGGAATTTTGAAGTGATGGAATTTTGAAGTGATGGAATTTTGAAGTGATGGAATTTTGAAGTGATGGAATTTTGAAGTGATGGATAATAATTGGCAATGATAACCATAATCATAATGACAATGGTAATAGTAATGATAATAGGAATAACAATAATGATAATAGTAACAATAATAATGATAATAGTAACAATAATAATGATAATTAGATCAACAGCAATAATGGTAATGACAATGAAGACACTAATTATTAAGATAATGATAATGATGATGACAAGTGCTTTAACAGTGATAGCAGTGATACTGGTTATTAT
>BOPN01002968.1:70120-72620 GCA_017312705.2 Penaeus japonicus | reverse complement strand
GTTTCATTCCCTTTCCCTCCCTTTCCCCCTTCCCTTTCCATCCCATTCCCTCCTTCTCCCCCCTACCCTTCCTTTTGCTCCAATTACTTCCCTTTCTCTTCCTTTCCCTCCCTTCTTCACCCTCTTTCTCTTCCTCTCTTTCCCTCTCCCCTTTTCACCCCCTCCATGCTCCCACATTTCTTCTTTCTTGCCTCTTCCCTGACCCTCCTTTCCGTCTCTCCTTCTATCTTCCCCCTTCCCTATTATTCCTCTCCCATTTCCTCCTCTCCCTCTCCCCATTTCTGCCTTTACCCCTTCCTCCTCCCTCTTCCCTCATCCACTCCCCTCCTCCCTCCTCCTTCCTCCATTCTCCCTCTCCTTCCTCCATTCTCCCTCTTCCTTCCTCCATTCTCACTCCTCCTCCCTCCCTCCTCCACTCTCCTTCCTCCATCCTCCCTCCGCCTCTTCCCTCCTCCCTCATCCACTACCTCTTCCTTCCTCCCTCCACCCTCCTCCCTCATCCACTCCCTCCTTCCTCCCCCCTCCTCCCTCTACCCTCCCCCCCTCTCCCTCTGCCCTCCCCCCCCTCTCCCTCCCCCCTCCGCCCTCCCCCCCCCACTTTCCCTTCGCCCTAACCCCCCTCTCCCTCCGCCCTCCCCCCTCTCCCTCCACCCTCCTCCCTCCGCCCTCCCCCCCTCTCCCTCCTCCCTCTGCCCTCCCCCCTCTCCCTCGGCCCCCCCCCCTCCCTCCGCCCTAACCTCCTCTCCCTCCTCCCTCCGCCCTCCCCCCCCCCTCTCCCTTCGCCCTAACCCTCCTCTCCCTCCGCCCCCCCTCCTTCCTCTCCCCCCTTTCCCTCCACCCTCCTCCCTCCACCCTAACTCCCCCTCTCCCTCCGCCCTAACCCCTCTCTCCCTCTGCCCTAAGCCCCCCTCTCCCCCCTCCGCCCCTCCCCCCCCTCTCTCCTCCCTCCTCCATGAGACTCTTAACACCATCATCAAAAGCGGTTTTGTCTCTGTCGGTCACATCAATGTGTCTCTCTCGACCGCCGCTAATGCAAGTAAGAAAAAAACAAAACAAAAAAGGAAAAAAAAGGACAAGGATGAAAATGCCAAAAACAAAAAAAAAGCGAGAGAGAGAGACAGAGAGAGAGAGAGAGAGAGAGAGAGAGAGAGAGAAGAAATAGCAAAATATATATATATATATATATATATATATATATATATATATATATATATATATATATATAATAAAAAAAAAGAAAAAAGAAAAGAAAAAATGAAGCGAAAAAGCCAAAAAAAAGAAAAAAAAAAAAAAGAAAAAAAGAAAGAAAGAAAGAAAGAAAAAAAACAGCTGTTTTCCTGCATCACAGGCGCTCGCGAGAGCCTCTAACGTTACAATAACGGCAACTTTATCTCAGCCATCTAGGACAATGTTGACGAGATGTTGCAGGAGGCTGCAGGATGCCGAGACTCTGCATCGGCCTCTTCCTGTTTTTTTTTGTTTTTTTTTAGTTTTTTTTTTAGTTTTAGTTTTATTCCTTTCTTTGATATGGTTATTGTTGTTGTAATTGTTGTTGTCGTCATTATTTTTATCATTGATACTATTAATATTACTTCCTTTATTACTAGTATAATCATCATCGTTATTGTTATAAACATTATCATTATCGTAACAGTAGTAATGATAGTAATTATAGTATCATCACCTTCTTAGATTCTTAGTTCAGAATTATTATCATCTCGACTTATAGTGAAACATAAATCTCAACATTAAACATGTATCATAAACAAATAACATCACAAAAAACCAAACTCAATGATATTCATTATCATTTCACCTTTGTCAGTTCTCCCTTTCTAAACTTCAAATTCGAAATAACTTCATAATTTTATTAAATTAAAGAATACAAGTCTTCCACTACGACTACCATATCCGCACCACAACCAGCTGGAAACTACTCGGGAAACAACCACAGGCAGTGTATTCAAAGTCAAGCTCCCGTCCGGCCCATCACAGAAACGGGTCCACTCAAAAAAAAAAAAAATATATATATATATATATGAAAAAAAAAATAAAAAAATAAAATAAATGAATAAATAAATAAATAAATAAATAACCCATTAAACCCATTCTCAAACACTTACCTATTCTTGGATAAGCTCCAAGGCCCACAGTCAACCTTAGGAATAAGTAAAAAATACAGCAAAATAACCCAAAAAACAAAACAAATGAATTGCCTATCATGGCTGTCGGGAGGCAACTGAGGGTAACAGAGAGAAGAGTTGACCTAGTGACCACCTAGGTCACGTTTCGAACCGCCCCCCCCCCCCCATACTCACCACCGACCGAAACCGAACCTCAACCACATAAGCGAGTCCACACAACCCAAAAAGGTGTCCGAATTACCCGACGCATTTCCTCACCATATATAATGTGAGGTTTATAATAATCTTTGATTTAAAGGTCTTATTTTTTTTACAATAATTGTCATTATTGTTATCATTATCATTAGTTTTACCAT
>BOPN01002968.1:40120-42620 GCA_017312705.2 Penaeus japonicus | reverse complement strand
TATTTCATGAAGGATTCATAAAGTACCTCGCTTTGGGGGATAAAAAACAACGAATGAATAATGAATGGACTTGGAGAGTGAAAATAAGAAAAAAGAACAAAAGGAGAGAAATAAGATAATGATGATGAAAGGAAGACCAATAGACGAAGAATGAAATGGACAATAAAAACAAGAATAATAGTTACCTGAAGAAAAATTTAGGAATAACTGTTTAAACAAAAAAAGCAGGATTGAAATAACGAAATAAAGTGAAAAAACAAAAAGAGCACTAAAAAAGCGGAAACAGAGGAGAGTGAGAGAGTTATCGGCGTGAAATAAGTCAGCAAATAACCCAAAATAAACACCATTAGGCCCACAAATCCGTAATAACGGGGGCTGGACGGGGCTGCAGTGACGCTAATCATTAGCGGTTTTTGCTAAGGTGCGTAGCAGTGGTCACCCCCTGCTGCTTCCGGCCACAACGACATCCATAGCGGTTTAGCGGTTTCTCGCTACGAACAGGAGTGCGTCTAGTGGGCCAACGCGGATGGTCGACTTTTCTACCCATTCCCATAGGAATATCAACCTTAAGGTCGGAACTCGAAGGACGATGGCGGGTCGAGCCCCTCAAGATGGCGGGTCTCGGGGTAGTTTGACGTCGGCAGTATCTTTATTGTTGTCCGATAATGGCGACGTTATCCCTTGCCGAGCGGCCGAGGTGGTGTCAAGAGTGGTGTTTCACGACACCATAAGTGACACCAGCCAGTTAGGCCGGCCATTAAGGCTGGCGAACGGGGACTTTCACATGCGGAACGATTACGAACCAAAGTTTCTCGAAATGCGAAACTCTGACTTTTTTTCTTTTCTTTTTTTTCCTCATGGATGGAACAATCCTCTTTTTTTTCAAATATGGTTTATTTAACTTTTGGAAAATCTTTTGTATACTTTGAATTTTTAACTCATTTAATCCTTTTTTTTTATCTGTAATTGTTTTTCCAATAGCATCTCCAGCTTACATAATAATGATAATATTGATTATAATAATGATGATGATGATAATGATGATGATGATGGTGGTGGTGGTGATTATGATGATGATGTTTATAATAATGATGGTAACAGTAATGTTGATGATGATAATAATAATGATATTTGTTGTATCATTATCATTACTACAATCATTATTATCCCTATCATTATTATCATTATCTTCATTATCATTATTATCATCATCCTTACTTAAACGATGTTTAGGCACTTTTTACGTGTAACAAAATGAGCTTTTTCATTTGCATTTATTTTTTGTATCTGATTCAGAAATATTTAAGTATGTATCTATTCTCAGAGGAATTTCTTTGCAATCTTTCATATTTCTAGTTATCTTTAGATATAATAAAATCCATATCCCTTGCTATCTTTGTGACTTTGTTTAAAACAGCGAAAAATATGACATTTATCAAGAAAATTTGAACAGCTACAGAGGTTTCGCATTACAAAGACAACATGAAACTTCATTGCATGCAACATCTCCATATAGATATAATAGAACATTCCACAATAAGAAAAAAAAACTTATTACGTCTCAAACGTTTAAAGAAAATTCTTCCTCAGACGAAGGCAGTCAAAAAAAAAAAAAAAAAAAAAAAAAAAAAAAAAAAAAAAAAAAAAAAAAAAAAAAAAAAAAAAAAAAAAAAAAGGATCTTTGATTGCCCAAAGACTAACTTTCCTTAAGAGTTGGAAACGTAACAAGTGTTCTTCTTTCTTGCTGTGGCAGTGTTTTATTGTATCTATCTTGTCTTATTTTTTTTTTCTTTCACTCCTGCCAGTGCTTTGAGCTCGATTCTCTCGAATTTCTAGAATACATTAAACAGTTCAAAGCATTTTATTTCATCGTCAGAATGATCATTTTCGTCTGGTGTATATTTTATATCCGATATTTAATTGTACAAGTGGTAGAAACCTACTTATTATACATATTCCTTTGTATTAGTTTTCTATTATTTTGTATCATTTTAATAATATTTGTCACGACGTTCTGACAAAATTAACTATGCGTTCATAGTTACAGTAATGATAATGATAATTATAATATTTTTTATATCATCATCATTACTACAATTATTATTATCCCTATAATTATTATCATTATCTTCATTATCTTTATTATCATCATCCTTACTTGTACGATATTAAGGTACTTACATCGTACATCTATTTAACATTTATGCCTAAACATAAACATTTTGAACCCTTTTGTATTTAAACTAAGAGCTAAAGTACAAAAGTATTGTACAACGAAACTCATTTAGATCTTAGTTGCATTCGGTCTCTTCATTCCGTATGTATGTGTGAGAGTGTGTATTTATGAATATATGCATGTGCAGGTGTGTGTATTTGCAAACATGTAGATGAAGAGATAGATTTAGATGGTATATCCGTTGCGTACGCACCGACAATGATAACAACAGCCTTTCCCTGTATTGCAATATCTCCTCTACACCGTGCACCATCGGCAAAGAAA
>BOPN01002968.1:17500-20607 GCA_017312705.2 Penaeus japonicus | reverse complement strand
TCAAGACATTTCCCATCTTGTCACCCCCCCACCCCACCCCCCTGCCACCCATCCCCCCCCTGACCACATCATCCCCACCAGTCCCCCCACACCCACACCCTCCCCCCAGCTTTCTCCTCCCGCTCGGTGAAAGAATTAACCTGATCATAAGTGAGTACACACTGACTGGCACAAGGCGAGGTCCCAGGTCGGAGAGGGAGGAGGTCACAGCTAGGTGGCGCGCGAGGCGGAGGGAGGGTAGGAGAGGGGGTGGAAGACAGGGAGCTGGACTGAAGGAGGGAGGGAGGGAGGGGATCTTGAGGGGTAGGGAGGGTAGGGAGGTAATGACTCCGTTCTGCTTTTACTCGGACGTAATTTTCTCCACTGTTATGATTACGCGAAGAGATTGGAACTCTTCCCGCCAAACAGGCGCTGTTCTCGTTTCTCGCTCGCTTGAAAACACCAACAAGACTAGCGCTTTCTCGCTCGCTTTTAAGTCCGCTGCTTCGCTAAGGTTAGCACTTTTTCGCTCGTGTTATTGAATTACGCTTTCTCGCTCGCTTAAAATTATTATCATTATTTTTGTTTGTTTGTTATATTTCGATCGCTTGAAACTGTGGATTTTCTGTGTGTGCGTGTGTGTGTGTGTCTTATATATGTGAGTGCATGTGATAGTAAGTGTGTGACGACCTAAAAAAGATATTTCATCCGAAAGAAATCTGTTTATATTCTTTTGAATGGCACAATCTCAATAACTATAAACTCGTGTGTGTGTGTGTGTGTGTGTGTGCGTATACGCTTGTGTGTATCTACGTATAACAGAAAAATAAACCCCACTATCCGAAATTAATTTATCGTAACCCTCTCGTCTTCATCATCTCAATCGCTCCAGCTTCCTTCTCCATCCCTACCCCCCTCCTCCCCCTCCCCCGTCACCTATTCAGCATACCTCACAAACCCTCCGATCAAACAATGATCTAATTACCCCCCCCCCCCTTCATTACTCACCGACCCGCCATCCATCACTAACTACCGAATTTCTGAACCTGTCAATGGTCATTAACTACTTGTAAATGATACGGAATGACGGAATGTTCATGCCGTAATAGGCATAATGGGATAATTGCGTAATTTGGCATATGGTATAGCCTTTGCTTAGCCTCGTCTGTGGGTTTTACTTAGAAGGCCCTTTCTAGCTGGCTGTCCATCTAACTAGGTCTATATTCCCTTTTATTATTATTATTATTATTATTATTATCTTATTATTATTATTATTTTTTTTTTTTGCCTTTTACTTATCTTGGTAGATCTTCCTTATTTTCTTCTTTTTCCTCTTTTTCTTCTTCGTCCTCTTGCTATTTTTTTTTCTTTTTTTTTTCTTTCTTTTCATTCTACTTCTCCCCTTCCTTATTTTTCTTCTTTTTAGTCTTCTTTGTCATCATCATCTTCCTCTTTTATATCTCTCTATCTCTATATGTCTATATCGATCTATTTATCTCTATCTCTATCTCGCTCTCTCTGTTTCTCTCTCTCTCTCTCTCTCTCTCTCTCTCTCTCTCTCTCTCTCTCTCTCTCTCTCTCTCTCTCTCTCTCTCTCTCTCTCTCTCTGTCTCTCTCTCTCTCTCTCTCTCTCTCTCTCTCTCTCTCTCTCTCTCTCTCTCTCTCTCTCTCTCTCTCTCTCTCTTTCTCTCTCTCTCTCTCTCTCTCTCTGTCTCTCTCTCTTTCTCTCACTCTCTCTCTCTCTCTCTCTCTCTCTCTCTCTCTCTCTCTCTCTCTCTCTCTCTCTCTCTCTCTCTCTCTCTCTCTCTCTCTCTCTCTCTCTCTCTCTCTCTCTCTCTCTCTCTCTCTCTCTGTTTCTCTCTCTCTCTCTCTCTCTCTCTCTGTCTCTCTCTCTCTCTCTCTCTCTCTCTCTCTCTCTCTCTCTCTCTCTCTCTCTCTCTCTCTCTCTCTCTCTCTCTCTCTCTCTCTCTCTCTCTCTCTCTCTCTCTCTCTCTCTCTCTCTCTCTCTTCTCTCTCCATCTGCAGTGATGCATCTATCAATCGATTCTTTTCTTTTCTTTTATAACTATTTCTCAAACTTGTCAATTCTTCCTTTATCAATCACCTCGTTTACTCCTTCCTTCGGTCTTTTATCTTCCCTTCTCTTATCGTCTTCGTTATCCTTCCCGAATCTCTTCTTTCTTCAATCATTTATGTCTCTATCCCTCTCACTTGAATTATCACGTTCTCTAATTTCTCAATTATCTTTTATTATAATTATCATTGCTTCTTTCACGCACCTTCCTCCACCCTTCTTTTCCACTTCATCTTTTATCAGTCATGCCCTTCTCCTCTCATTTATCTTGTACTACCATCTCTCTCTCTTCTAACCTCACCTCCCATCCCCTTCACCCCTTCCCCCCTCCCCCCTCCCCTCCCCTCCTCCCCCTCTACCCATAGCTCGCTTCAGCCAGATGTCACGTCCACCCCTTGACACTCGGGTCAAAAGTCACGTAATTGCAGCCTCCGAGCTAAGAAAATTATGGGGCCAGAGATAGCGGGGAGAGAAGGTGGGGTGGATGGGGAGAAGAAGAAGAAGGAAAAGAAGAAGAAGAAGAAGAAGAAGAGGAAGAAGAGAGAGAGAGAGAGAGAAAGAAAGAAAGAGAGAGAAAGGAAGGGAGGGAAGAGAGACAGAGTGAGTGAGAGGAGAGAGAGAGAGAGAGAGAGAGAGAGAGAGAGAGAGCAATGTTGGAATATGAGTGTGTGTGTATCTATCTCTCTATCTATTTCTCTCTGTCTCTCTCTCTCTCTCTCTCTCTCTCTCTCTCTCTCTCTCTTCTCTCTGTCTCTATATATATATATATATATATATATATATATATATATATATATATATATATATATATATATATATAGAGAGGGAAGGAAAGAGAGGAAAGAGATTAGAGAGAGGGAGAGAAAGAGGAGAGAGAGAGAGAAATATATATATATATATATATATATATATATATATATATATATATATATATATATAGAGAGAGAGAGAGAGAGAGAGAGAGAGAGAGAGAGAGATGTATATTATTGTCATCCCTATATATATCTGTATCCTTGACTCCGCAGTAGAGCACGTTGGTCACTTGAAACTTCCT
>BOPN01002968.1:10000-12500 GCA_017312705.2 Penaeus japonicus | reverse complement strand
ATCACGCACGCAGGTATAATGATACGCTCGTATTTAGTTTATCTTTATTCTTATCTTTTATTGTCATTATTATTGTCTTTGTTTCACTGTTGTTTATGTTGTGGTTGTCACTGCTTTTGTTGACTCGCTTTTATTCTTGTCTTTGTTGT
Source organism: Penaeus japonicus (assembly GCA_017312705.2). NCBI lineage: Eukaryota > Metazoa > Arthropoda > Malacostraca > Decapoda > Penaeidae > Penaeus > Penaeus japonicus. The sequence goes on along the minus strand of BOPN01002968.1, from coordinate 12,351 downwards.
TCTTATCACCATCGATAGCATTTATCACCATCAATATTGTTTTCATTGTCATTATTATCATCACCAATGTCGTCACCACCACCACCATCATCACCATCACCACCACCGTCACCATCGCCATCATTACCATCACCACCACTACTATCACCACCATAACCAGCACCATCATCACCACAACACCTCCATCATCACCACTACCACCATTACCACGACCATCACTTACCTCAAAGAACAAGCGACACTGCCAACATCCGAGAGGGTGAGGAAGGCATCGCTGACAACCAACTGCCAACATCCAGCATCCAATTAACGGGTGAGTGATGTTGGTAAGCTGGATGAGGAAAGAGGGAAAAGATGCCTGTTGTCTCGACGTTGGTAGGAGGGGGAGGTGGGGGGCAGGGGGAGGGGGGGTTGGTTGGTGATTCTGACACCGTCCTTAGGGGTGTCAGATTTTTTTTTTTTTTTTTTTTTTTTTTGTCATATTTTCTTTCATAAAGGGAGTGATAGACAGAGGATGAAGGAAGGAAGGAGAGAAAAAAGAAGGAGATGAGGGAGAGAGGCAGGGTTAAAGGATAGAGAGAGAGAGAGAGAGAGAGAGAGAGAGAGAGAGAGAGAGAGAGAGAGAGAGAGAGAGAGAGAGAGAGAGAGAGAGAGAGAGAGAGAGAGAGAGAGAGAGAGAGAGGGAAAGAGAGAGAGAGAGAGAGAGAGAAATGGAATTTGTGAATGAGATAAAAATGAGTTCAGGGAGCGAAAGAGCGAGCCAACACAAGAGAGAGAAACAGAGAGAGAGACACAGACAGACAGAGAGAGAGAGAGAAGGAAAAAGAGAGAGAGAGAGAGAGAAATAGAATTTGTGAATGAGATAAAAATGTGACCATGAAACCGGGCATTGCATTGCAAGATGAGACAATAAACCGAAGCACGACAGGAACGTTGAAGCCACGCAGTAATGCAACGAAGACAAAAGACTTTTTTTCCGAAAACACTTCCTGGATCAACAATTATGTAGCGTAGCCTCAGCATCTGCGATAGGAGAGTGTCGAATACTCAATATGCATTGTTCATTGTATTTTTTTTCTCTCTCTCTCATTTTTTTTTTCTTTTTCATAATTACACCGAAATAATTAATCTCTCTTCTAGTCAAAGGATTTCCTGTTCTCTCTCTCTCTCTCTCCTTCTTTTTTCCCCCTTCTTGTCTGTGGCTCGAAAGGAACATCTGGTGTTATGCCAAGAACGAAAAGGAGCTCGAAAACACGGCCGGTGTAAATTCTCGGCCAAGTGAATGTAACGAGAAAAAAAGGAGGAAGAAGAAGAAGAAGAAGAAAAAAGAAAAGAAAAAAAAAACTAGAAAAAAGAAAGAAAGAAAGAAAAAAAAACTAGAAAAAAACTAAAAGAGAGAAAAAGAAAGAAAGAAAGAAAAAACTAGAAAAAAAAATAAAAAAAAGGAAAAGAAAAGGAAAAGGAAAAAAAAAGTATACTAGTATGTTAATGCGTATGTCATTCACCTCTTGTTTGGGAATGCTGTTTATTTGTAATGAATTGCAAAGGGTCATTGAAGGGTCGCAAAACACGGGCTGGCGGAGGCGACCAAATTAATACTGGAAAGTTTTATTGGCTCGAAATATGCAAAGTCACGCCGGGTTGCGTTCGTTGTATTTAGGATTTTCACGCCCACGCAATCGGAGGTGGCATCTGTTGCATAGTATGTATGGTACATTGGGATATTGGGTTTGTTCTATGGGTTTAGTTTCTCTCTCTCTCTCTCTCAAGTTCTCTCTTTCTCTCTCTCTGTCTCCCTTTCTCTCTCTCTAGTTCTCTCTCTGTCTCTGTCTCCCCTTCTCTCTCTCTCTCTCTCTCTCTCTCTGTCTCCCTTTCTCTCTCTCTCTCTCTTTGTATGTATACATATGTACATATATATATATATATATATATATATATACATATATATGCAAATATATACATATACATGAACACACACTTTCCTTTCTTTTTCACCCTATCCCCCCAATATAACATTTATTTGTTAACCTTCGCTGTCACTCGTGCAGCCATAAGCAAAATGAGATCACATCGTTTCAAATTTCCCGCCAAATGAGGAAGCGGCAAACTTTGACTCGAACCCTGATGGATTTTTCGTCCATTTTCCTTCATTTCCTTCACTTTCTCTTTGTTCTTTTTTCTTACCTTTGTTGTTTTTTCCCCCTCTCTCTTCATTCTTATGTTTATATTTTTTTCTACACAATACTATGTTTGTGTTGATTTCGGCGGCAACGAATGGCACGGACTTCGCAATTCTAACGAGACAATGAAAAGGTGGAAGTCCATTCATAGCCATTGTCGTTACGGCGCTG
>BOPN01002967.1:177500-180000 GCA_017312705.2 Penaeus japonicus | reverse complement strand
GTCACGCCTATCCCAAAGATAATAAGACCGAGATAAGATAGCGGCGCGGTTCAAGCCAGGAATTTCAAACAGCTGCCAGTCTCGCGCGGAAGGGCTGTGGGAGTGAGACGCGTTGCCGGGTTGCGTGAGGGCCGGATTGCAGTCATGTGTGGCTTTAAGGCACTCAAGACCAGTGGGGTTGTGATTGCTGTGCTTGCTATAGTAAGTTCTTATGCTTTCAGTGGAAACGTTCATTTACACACAGACACATACACATACATATATGTATATATATGTATATATATAGAGAGATAGATAGATATAAATATATATACATATATATGTATATATATGTAAGTATATACATATATACTTATATATTTATACATATATACATTATATATATATATATACATATACATATATATATATATATATATATATATATATATATATATACATATATATAAGTATATACATATATACTTATATATTGATAAATATACATTATATATATATATGTATATATATACACAAATATATATATATATATATATATATATGTATATATATATTTGCATATATATACGTACACACATATATTTATATTTATATACGCATATATATATACATATATACATTTACGTATATATATACATATGCATATATATATATATATATATATATATATATATATATATATATATATATATACATATACATATACATATATATATATATATATATATGTATATTTATATGTATATATATATGTATATATGTATATTTATATGTATATATGTATACATATGTATATTTATATGTATATACATACATATATATGTATATTTATGTATATATATGTATATGTATATATATATATATATGTATACAATCGATAGTTATTCCTTATGAATGACACAGGATGAAAAAAATATATCATAAAAGCCGATAAGAAGAGGCGTTAACATGAGCACAGATAAGGGAAGTACACACGAGGAAAAAAAACAACAAAAAAACACACCGGTAAATTTCATCCAACTCCCACTTTCCTCTCGCACATTGTTGTCATACGTGGGCTTAAACTTCCGGAATCTTAAGGGTCTACATATCAGTTAACTATCGGTTCTTTTTAGTAGTTACTTCTTGCTTCCACGCTTCCCTTATCTCTTCAACTCTCAACTGGTTGGAATGTTATCATGCAAGCGTATACACACAAGAAAAAATAACAAGAAAGAAAAAAAAAAATCCATCACGTAATCCCGTGCTGATTAACGGTTTGAAGATTATACTTTTTTTCTTTTAATGTATAAACCAACATCATAGCTATGCCCAATGTGTGATATCTTAATTAAAAATATATACGCTCTTAAAGAGGCGTAAACTGTAAGACTTAGACGATCCACTTGTTGGGATTACAGATACTTAAAGAATTTCCAAATAGGTTAAGAACCGCTATTCTTCTAACACGCGATCCAACGACAGTGAAAAAAACATCAAAATAACCGGGAAAAGACAAAGACGAAAAGATAAAACAATAAAGAAACAAAAATTAGAAGAAGAAATAGAAGGAAAACAAGCCGCATTCCAATTGAGTAACACGACGTCTCAAGGTGTCAACACTCCAAACAAATAACATGGCGATGAGTAAGAGGGAAAAACAAATGTAAGCGGATATGATGAAATACACTTTGTCGTAATGGTTAATCATGGGTAGAAAGATGTATTATTGTCATTATTACTACTACAACAATGATTATGTTGATAATGATGATGATGTACTGATGAAGATTATTATGATTCTTATTATTAACGTAGTTATTATCATTATTGATGATGTTATGATCATTTCCATTATTATTACCACTATCGTTATAGATAACTATTTTACAATTATATCATAATAATCAACATTATTATCATCACTGATATCATTGTTATAATCATTATGATGATAATTGTTATTTTTATTATCATTATTATTGTTATCATTATCATTATTATTGTTATCATTATCATTATTATTATCCTCCTCTTTATTATTATTATCATCATGATTATCATTACTATTATTATCGCCATTGTGTTATAACTATCATTATTATCATTATCGTTGATAGTACCACTACTAATAGTAATAATAGTAATGTTGATAATGGCAATAAGGGCAATTATTATCACTATTGTTATTATCATTAACAATAATACCATTGTTATTATTACTATTGTTGTAATGATTTGTATATCTATTATTATAGCAATTATTATCGTTATCCTTATTATCCTCATTATCATTACTATTACAATTATAATTATTGTTATTTATGTGTCGTTATGATTATTGATATTCTTATTCTTATTTCTTATTATCATCAATATCATTATTACTATTGTTATAGATACTATTACAAATACTAATACTATTATTATCAGTGTTTGGATTAAGAACAGTATACCCAGAGCGCTCAAGGTGTACTGTGCTAAAAGTAATCTCGATTGAAATTTTTGTGCTTTAATTGAA
>BOPN01002967.1:170000-172500 GCA_017312705.2 Penaeus japonicus | reverse complement strand
GCATTAATGATGATTATGATAATAATAATGATTATAATAATAATAATAATGATAATAATGATAATAATAATAATAACGATTTTGATAGTAGTGATATGGATAATCATCATGATAATAACGATTATCATCAATGTTATTATTGCTATAATTAACATTATTATGATGACAATCAATAATAATAATTATAACAACAATTGTGATAAAACAATTATCTTTATTGTTTGGTTATCATTATTATCCTCATCATTATTATAGTGATAGGATACAAATACTAATGAGTATAATGATGATAGTAATAATAATGATAATAATATTGATAGTAATGATAATAATGATGACAATAATAGTGATATTGATAGTAGTAATAACAATGTTATCAATAATGATGAAAATAATAATGATAATAATAAAATCAACACCAATTTAACAACCATATTAGCAACAGCAATGATGTAGTCAAACACTTACAAATTTATAATAATAACACACCTTTTTTTCCACCAGCCTGCCATAGGCCTAATATGGGTGTGGGTCGTCTGGGCGCTGGGAATTACAGGTTACAATTCCTACTGCATCTATGACTTCCACCAAAATATCATTGGGGTAAGTAATACTCTCGTTTTTCTGTGGTATGGATTGAAATATATGTGTACATATATATATTGTTGCTATTGGTTTTCGGTTACTTTTTTGTTTTTTGTTTTTTTGGATTGGGTTGGGTTGAACGATCAGAATTAGACGACAATGCTCATTAAAAAAAAATCATATGTTTCTGTCCAATCTTTACCTTCTGCGTACTCTCATATTTCTACATTTTAGTCACTTAATAATGCATTTATCCATATATCAATTCAATGGCAACCTTAAAATTCCCGCGTTCTTATAAGCGTCCTTCTCTCTCCGCATGCAGAACCAGACGGTCTTTCCATGGGACACCGTAACTGAAGATGATTATGGATACTTCTTCATCGAGGCTCTGTGCTCTGTGTCCTCTCACCTCTTTATTCTTCTTATATCTGTGCCTATTGGAGCTGCCCTCACATCTATGGTACGTATTGAAAAGGAGGAAGAAATGGATGCGTTTGTTTGTATTTGTGTTTGTTTGTGTGTGTGTGTGTGTGTGTGTGTGTGTGTGTGTGCGTGTGTGTGTGCGTGACTCCGAAATTCAACATGGTATCTTATCAACAACTTGAATTCAATATTTGAAAATAATGTTCCTACGAAGAAATATTTTCATCATCCGCTTTTTAAAATCATAACAAAATCTATCCAAACACTATTATGTAAGTCAGATTCATATTGACTCATTTTCAATATCGATACTAAAAAGATTTGATTACATATAAAATTCTATGTACTAACACTGATGATTCAGCTTACAATCAACTTTAATCTGTTGGCATATCAATACACATCAATATTGGTCTTGACTACATCAAGGAAAAAAAAAACTTTTGAACGTAACGGTGATATGCTATCTTATCTGACATAACAAAGAATAGGTATCCAGAACCTGTGAGAAAAAAAAACAAAAAAACTCGTTGATTAAACACTATAACTGCTTCTTTTATTTACAAAATATCGCACATTCTGCTATTCCTTTCCGGTATAACACTTCTTACCCATTCTGTTACAATTGTAAAAGAAAAAAAAAGTTAGTTGGAGTGAAGAAAAGGCAGAAAAAAAAGAAAAGAAAAAGGGAAATGGAAACAACCTCGTTAGGTAGAGAGTGGCCGTTATTTTCAAACGTAACGCGCGGTTGTTTTCCAATTTATTGCTGCCTCGACGTCCTTCCTTCAAGCGAGATTATGATTCCTTCGTGGAATAAAAGCATTACCTGACTCTTCATGACACAATATGATTAAGTTGTTGGCTAACGATATCCGCTGATTAAGAGCTTGATTCTGTCTCTCTCTCTCTCTCTCTCTCTCTCTCTTTCTCTCACTCTCTCTCTCTCTCTCTCTCTCTCTCTCTCTCTCTCTCTCTCTCTCTCTCTCTCTCTCTCTCTCTCTCTCTCTCTCTCTCTCTCTCTCTCTCTCTCTCTTTCTCTCTCTCTCTCTTTCTCTCACTCTCTCCCCTCTCTCTCTCTTTCTCTCTCTCTCTCCCCTTCCTCTCTCTCTCTCTCTTTCTCTCTCCCCACCCCTCTCACTCCCTCTACCCCTCTCCCTTACCACTCAATCATTCACCCCCTCTTCTCCTTCCCATCCCCCCTCCCTCCTCCCCCTCCCTCTTCTCCCCATCCCACTCACTCCCTCTACCCCTCTCCCTTACCACTCAATCATTCACCCCCTCTTCGCCTTCCCATCCCCTCTCTCTTCTCTCTCTCTCTCTCTCTCTTCCCTCTCCCCCTCTCTCTCCCTCCCTCCCTCCCACCCACCCTCTCTCTCTCTCTTTGTGTAATGATAACGATATTAACCCCTTCGACACGATGACGCGTATACTGCGTCATCACAGCGCCCGTACTATATCCGAGGACGCGCATACTGCGTCATGGCTGAGT
>BOPN01002967.1:155000-162500 GCA_017312705.2 Penaeus japonicus | reverse complement strand
TTAATTTCCAAACAAAATATCAGTAACTGTTAACCACTGTTGAATATAATGCCTCCATCCTAATTCCTCGTTATCATCAATATTGTTATCATTATCATTATTGTCATTCATATTACCATTGATTGTCATTGTCATCCTTATTTTCATTATCATTATTACTATCATCCTTGTTAATCTTATTTAATTATCATTATTACTATCATCCTTGTTAATCTTATTTAATTATCATTATTACTATCATCCTTGTTAATCTTATTTAATTATCATTATCATTGTTATCCTTATCATAATTATTATCATTATTACTACTCTTATCTTAATCATAATTGTTTCACACACGCATAAAATGAGGACAGCTTTTTCCTTAGGACGTCCATCTTTTCTTTCGAAAACGCACACATATATGCATATATATATGTATACGTATATATATATATATATACACATATATGTATATATATATATATATATATATATATATATATATATATATATATATATATATATATATATATATATACATACATATGTATGTATGTGTGCATTCATATATCGTCGTTAACATCATTATCATTTTCATCATGGTTATTTTATGATAATAATAACTACGCAAATGATGATAATCATTAATCATGATTTATCGAAATTCCTTTGTTTAAAGTATCATCTGGAATAAGGCTATAGACTATCAACGGAGGGATTAGGAGTGCGAGCGAACAGCCTACAAAATATGAATATCACTTATTGCTACGGTAAAATGATGAATGCTTTTGAATGTTTAATACAAACTTGGTAAGTAAAACGTGGTGGAATTTGAGGTGAAAGTTTAATGTAAAATTGGTTAGTTGAGATTAAGCAGGTCGGATTAAATTATTGACACGTTATATAATCTGAGATAAGTTTTAATGGTATTTTTCCGCAACAGGTCAAAGTCAAATATGATCATCACTGGACGTGACTCTTGACCTCTGTTTCCAAAGCAGTCTATATTTAAGCCATGTTCTTTCCCTCAAACCATTACTCTGCAGTTTTCGCAAGTGGCAGATTTTAATGCTTTGCTTCCTTTGTCTCTTCACTTCAAAGACCCAGAGCCAAATGATTTCCTGAAAGCTGCCACTAATTGTCACTTTAGCTCGCATATTATGATACCCGACAGGAATGTTATGCCACGATCTACACCTTATTTTCATTATCTTTTTCATCCTTATTTTCATTATCATCATTATCTTTTTCATCCTTATTTTCATTATCTTCATTATCTTTTTCATCCTTATTTTCATTATCTTCATTATCTTTTTCATCCTTATTTTCATTATCTTCATTATCTTTTTCATCCTTATTTTCATTATCTTCATTATCTTTTTCATCCTTATTTTCATTATCATCATTATCTTTTTCATCCTTATTTTCATTATCTTCATTATCTTTTTCATCCTTATTTTCATTATCTTCATTATCTTTTTCATCCTTATTTTCATTATCTTCATTATCTTTTTCATCCTTATTTTCATTATCTTCATTATCTTTTTCATCCTTATTTTCATTATCTTCATTATCTTTTTCATCCTTATTTTCATTATCTTCATTATCTTTTTCATCCTTATTTTCATTATCTTCATTATCTTTTTCATCCTTATTTTCATTATCTTCATTATCTTTTTCATCCTTATTTTCATTATCTTCATTATCTTTTTCATCCTTATTTTCATTATCTTCATTATCTTTTTCATCCTTATTTTCATTATCTTCATTATCTTTTTCATCCTTATTTTCATTATCTTCATTATCTTTTTCATCCTTATTTTCATTATCTTCATTATCTTTTTCATCCTTATTTTCATTATCTTCATTATCTTTTTCATCCTTATTTTCATTATCTTCATTATCTTTTTCATCCTTATTTTCATTATCTTCATTATCTTTTTCATCCTTATTTTCATTATCTTCATTATCTTTTTCATCCTTATTTTCATTATCTTCATTATCTTTTTCATCCTTATTTTCATTATCTTCATTATCTTTTTCATCCTTATTTTCATTATCTTCATTATCTTTTTCATCCTTATTTTCATTATCTTCATTATCTTTTTCATCCTTATTTTCATTATCTTCATTATCTTTTTCATCCTTATTTTCATTATCTTCATTATCTTTTTCATCCTTATTTTCATTATCTTCATTATCTTTTTCATCCTTATTTTCATTATCTTCATTATCTTTTTCATCCTTATTTTCATTATCTTCATTATCTTTTTCATCCTTATTTTCATTATCTTCATTATCTTTTTCATCCTTATTTTCATTATCTTCATTATCTTTTTCATCCTTATTTTCATTATCTTCATTATCTTTTTCATCCTTATTTTCATTATCTTCATTATCTTTTTCATCCTTATTTTCATTATCTTCATTATCTTTTTCATCCTTATTTTCATTATCTTCATTATCTTTTTCATCCTTATTTTCATTATCTTCATTATCTTTTTCATCCTTATTTTCATTATCTTCATTATCTTTTTCATCCTTATTTTCATTATCTTCATTATCTTTTTCATCCTTATTTTCATTATCTTCATTATCTTTTTCATCCTTATTTTCATTATCTTCATTATCTTTTTCATCCTTATTTTCATTATCTTCATTATCTTTTTCATCCTTATTTTCATTATCTTCATTATCTTTTTCATCCTTATTTTCATTATCTTCATTATCTTTTTCATCCTTATTTTCATTATCTTCATTATCTTTTTCATCCTTATTTTCATTATCTTCATTATCTTTTTCATCCTTATTTTCATTATCTTCATTATCTTTTTCATCCTTATTTTCATTATCTTCATTATCTTTTTCATCCTTATTTTCATTATCTTCATTATCTTTTTCATCCTTATTTTCATTATCTTCATTATCTTTTTCATCCTTATTTTCATTATCTTCATTATCTTTTTCATCCTTATTTTCATTATCTTCATTATCTTTTTCATCCTTATTTTCATTATCTTCATTATCTTTTTCATCCTTATTTTCATTATCTTCATTATCTTTTTCATCCTTATTTTCATTATCTTCATTATCTTTTTCATCCTTATTTTCATTATCTTCATTATCTTTTTCATCCTTATTTTCATTATCTTCATTATCTTTTTCATCCTTATTTTCATTATCTTCATTATCTTTTTCATCCTTATTTTCATTATCTTCATTATCTTTTTCATCCTTATTTTCATTATCTTCATTATCTTTTTCATCCTTATTTTCATTATCTTCATTATCTTTTTCATCCTTATTTTCATTATCTTCATTATCTTTTTCATCCTTATTTTCATTATCTTCATTATCTTTTTCATCCTTATTTTCATTATCTTCATTATCTTTTTCATCCTTATTTTCATTATCTTCATTATCTTTTTCATCCTTATTTTCATTATCTTCATTATCTTTTTCATCCTTATTTTCATTATCTTCATTATCTTTTTCATCCTTATTTTCATTATCTTCATTATCTTTTTCATCCTTATTTTCATTATCTTCATTATCTTTTTCATCCTTATTTTCATTATCTTCATTATCTTTTTCATCCTTATTTTCATTATCTTCATTATCTTTTTCATCCTTATTTTCATTATCTTCATTATCTTTTTCATCCTTATTTTCATTATCTTCATTATCTTTTTCATCCTTATTTTCATTATCTTCATTATCTTTTTCATCCTTATTTTCATTATCTTCATTATCTTTTTCATCCTTATTTTCATTATCTTCATTATCTTTTTCATCCTTATTTTCATTATCTTCATTATCTTTTTCATCCTTATTTTCATTATCTTCATTATCTTTTTCATCCTTATTTTCATTATCTTCATTATCTTTTTCATCCTTATTTTCATTATCTTCATTATCTTTTTCATCCTTATTTTCATTATCTTCATTATCTTTTTCATCCTTATTTTCATTATCTTCATTATCTTTTTCATAGCTTTATCGTCCTTATTATCATTAGCTTTATCGTCATTATTATCATTAGCTTTATCGTCCTTATTATCATTATCATTAGCTTTATCGTCCTTATTATCATTATCATTAGCTTTATCGTCCTTATTATCATTATCATTAGCTTTATCGTCCTTATTATCATTATCATTAGCTTTATCAGTCCTTTATTATCATTATCATTAGCTTTTATCGTCCTTATTAATATTATCATTAGCTTTATCGTCCTTATCATCATTATCATTAGCTTTATCGTCCTTATTATCATTATCATTAGCTTTATCGTCCTTATTATCATTATCATTAGCTTTATCGTCCTTATTATCATTATCATTAGCTTTATCGTCCTTATTATCATTATCATTAGCTTTATCGTCCTTATTATCATTATCATTAGCTTTATCGTCCTTATTATCATTAGCTTTATCGTCCTTATCATCATTATCATTAGCTTTATCGTCCTTATCATCATTATCATTAGCTTTATCGTCCTTATTATCATTAGCTTTATCGTCCTTATTATCATTATCATTAGCTTTATCGTCCTTATTATCATTAGCTTTATCGTCCTTATCATCATTATCATTAGCTTTATCGTCCTTATTATCATTATCATTAGCTTTATCGTCCTTACTATCATTATCATTAGCTTTGTCAAACTTATTTTCATTATCATTATTACTATTATCCTTATTTAATGACAATATTCATTGTCGTCCTTATCATGATCATTATTATCCGTCAATGTGTCAATATATAAATATGTGCGCGAGACGAATATGCAGAAGCATTCCCAGTTCCCACCAGAAGCTGTTAAGAGGAGAAGCTGCCTCCTTGTGTGCCCTGAAGCCTCAGAGCTGGAGTTATATATATAGTGAAAATGCCCAAACTTTTGTGTTTTTTATATACTTTTACCTACTATCTCCCTTAATCATGAATGTTTATTTTACCAAGAACTCTCACTAATTCGTGTGTGTGTGTGTGTGTGTGTGTGTGCATTCATATATCGTCGTTAACATCATTATCATTATGATTTTCATTATGGGTCTTTTATAATTATAGTAATAACGCAAATGATGATAATCTTTAATTATGGTTTAAAAAATAAGATCTCAAACATAATTTATCGAAATTCTTTGTTGAAAGTATCATCTGGAATAAGACTATAGACTATCAACGGAGGGGTTAGGAGTGCGAGCGAACAGCCGAAATAATATAGCCAGACGGCTCCTACAAGAGGGTAGCTTTGAATTCTGGTCATGATTCGTCTTGCCAAGAATTGCAGGTGTCAAACTTAAAGTGTCTTCTATTCTCGTGCCCATTCCTACGTTGTTCTATTCTAAATGAAGTTAGAATGGAAATGTATGACTATCACTTATCAATACGGTAAAATGATGAGTGCTTTTGAATGTTTAACGCAAACTTGGTAAGTAAAACCTGGTGGAATTTGATGTGAAAGTTTAATGTAAAATTGGTTATTTGTAATTTAAAAAAATAGGATTGGATTATTCATCCACATATAATTTGAGGTAAATTTTAATATTCCTCCGCAACAGGTCAAGGTCAAATATGACCACCGCTTGACGTGACTCGTGACCCCTGTTTCCAAAACAGTCTGTATTTAAGCAATGTTCTTTCCATCAAGTCATTACTCTGCACAAATGGCAATTATGAAGACTTTAATGCTTTGCTTCCTTTGTCTCTTCACTGCCCACAGACCCGAAGCCACATGACTTCCTGAAAGCTGCCACTAATTTTAGCTCGCTCATTATGGTACCCGACAGGAATGCTATGCCACGATCTACACCTACACTGGATGACGTACTTCTGTCCTTAATTAGTCAAGTAAAGGAATCTTCAGTGATTCAAGAGCTCAACCACATAGCTGATCAAATGAAGGACGCTCACAGGAGAAAACGAGATGCTGTTAACAGTCGACGACGGCGATCGCTCGCCAAGATTTTGAAGGCGGATCAGAAATATAAAGCCTTTACTGGAGGCATCAGCTTTTCGTGGACTTTTGCCAAGATTAGTGTCCCTTTCCAGGATGTTGACGTTACTTTCTTCGAATCCCCTTGTCCTGCGCAGAAGTGGGGTTAGTGGCTTAACAATAAAAGGCTAATATATTTCACTTATCTTTTCATTACAAACCACACTTATAAATCATATGGATTACTTTGCAGTCATTATAATATTGATTTCCAAATACAATATCAATATAACCACTGTTATATGTAATGCACCCATCTTAATGCTTCGTTATTATCCTCAATATTATTATCATTGTCATGATTATTACCCTTAATATCATTGTCATCCTTATGATAATGAAAATAAGGATGACAATGATAATGAAAATAAGGATGATAATGATAATTAAAAAATAATAATGATAATGAAAATAAGGATGACAAAGGTAATGATAATAAGGATGACAATAATTTTACCGTAGCAATAAATGATATTCATACATCTCCATTCTAACTTCATTTAGGATAGAACAACGTAGGAATGGGCACAAGAGTGGAAGACATTAAGTTCGACACCTGCAATTCTTGGAAAGACGGGATTTCAATAGATTATATTTAACATTATATGTTTTAAATCATGATTAATGGTTATCATCATTTGTATTTGTACACAAACACACATCTTGTCTTTGAAAAGAAAAGTTGGACGTCCTAAGAAAGATGCTGTCCTCATTTTATACGTGTGTGAAACAATTATGATTAAGATAAGAGTAGTAATGAGGATAATAATATAATGATAAGGATGACACTGAGAGTAATGATAGTAATGATAATAATAACGAGGAATTAGGATGGTGCAATATATTCAACAGTGGCTAACAGCTATAGATATCGTTTTTTGAAATCAGTATTATAATGACTAAAGTAATCCATATGATTTATAAGTGTGGTGTACCATGAAAAGATAAATGACCAATAGTATTTTTATTAATGCCACTGTCGTCAAACAATGGAATTTGAATAAATAATGTTTAAGATCTTATCTTTTAAACTGTGATTAATAACTATCATCATTTGTGGTGTTATGACTATTTTTTATAAAATCCGCCATTATGAAATTAACAGTGATAGTGATCCTTATTATTTATAAATATACATAATGGATATAGATATAGGATGTCAAAGAAATAATAAGGATGTCAAAGATAACAATATTGATGATAATGATAGCTAGGAATTAGGATGGATGTACTATATTTAACAGTCGTCAACAGTATTTGGAAATTAAGATGACTGCAAAGTAATTCTTACGATTTATGTGTGGTTTGTAAGGAAAAGATAAATTAAATATATTTTTTGGTTAACAGCTATATGGTATTTTGAAATCAATATCATAATGACTATAATTATGTGATTCATAAGATAAATGAAATGTATTAGCCTTTTATTATTAATGTCACTAACCCCACTTCTGTGCAGGACAAGGAGATTCGAAGAAATCAACATCAAGATTTCTTCTTCACTGCAAAGTAATTCATGT
>BOPN01002967.1:142500-150000 GCA_017312705.2 Penaeus japonicus | reverse complement strand
AAATGATTCTTTGCAGTGTAAGAAAGGAAAATCAATCGGTTAATTGTCATCGATATAAAAGAAGGTTAAATATACACGAGTTAAAACAGGTGAATGAACTGTATGAACCACACAGGCCTTTATCACATCACATGCCAATGGCCTTGGGTGGAACAATACTTGTTTCACATGAAATGCTGTGTTGTGCAACATCTGCATGAATGCTTTATTTGTCTACTGTGTTAAGTGTTAACTCAAATTTGACTTCGAATGGCACTAAGAAATGCAGTAATCCCATATTCTGTAATGTGAAAGATAGTTCAAAACCAGTGGTTAATAATAAAAACGAGCATATTTAGTTTTCTCCTTTGATGTCTGATACATAAATGTAGCAACAGGAACAACCTTCACCAAATTCCAAAGGCATACCGAAAGCTACGGTAAACTCCACGTCATCTATTATCACATTTTTTACACGACATGAAATGGGAGGTCGGTAACTGCTTCTGATTCATTCTATCAAAACAGGTGGTTAGTTGTCTTTAATCATTATATTTAAGGCATAACACACAACAGAACACTTTGGTCTCAAGCAGTACAGCAATATGATTAACAATACACCTATAATGATAATAATGACAACTGCTTATTCTAAGTCATGACTACACAATCAATATTAAATACAGGTAAATATTGCAGCTATGAAAAGATCAATTTCACTATTCTACTAACAACATAAGCTCTAGAGAAGAGAGAGAACAATGAAAGAACAATAGGGAGAACAACAAGATAACATTTAAAGCTCATTATCATGGGCAAAACATAAAGGAAAATCAAAACACTATACAATCTGTACAAGTTAAAGCACCAGTACCATAATTTCCAGAAAATGTATCTTTAACATATAATTTTTTTTTTTCACACACAGTAAAACAAAGCTTTTCGCCGTAATGCATTAACAACCGGAACATTCATACAACAAATCCTAGGTGTGCACATTGTAGGAAATACCAACAGGAGAATGAAACTATCTACGTGCTCAACATTATGCAAGTTGGAGTGAAATTCTAAACTGTGCTCGGCAACTTTGCTATGACCAGGAGATGAACTTGCGAGCTGAAAAGCCTACTGCATTTTAGACACTTATTAACATTATGCTTTCTCAATTCCCATCTACATGAAAGGCTCTCTTAAAGTTAGTTATGTGAATCACTAACTCTGGCAGGAGTCTGGATGGATATGAATGAAACCAAATATCAAAGTTAATACATTACGCAGAAAAAGTACTCATTATTGCTAAGATGAAGAAGTGCCCAATTCACAATCTGCAAGCTTATCTCCATAGTATAGCCCCTTAACCTGCTTCCACAAAGCAAGTCGGTTTGATCAAACAAAGAAATTATTGCTAAGTACCAGATCTGCTGGCAACGAGAGGCTGGAATGAATCCTGGCCACCTTTACTGATTCCAGTAGGGTAATACGGTTCAGGATGTCATCATAAAACAGTGAGTGCATGAGAGTAAGATACTGATTAGGTTACTGTAAGCTTGAGGAGGTTACGATACATGATCAACAACCATAATACTTGGTTATAAGACAATGCACTTTCTTTGCCATGCAGACAAAGGTGCTGACAGCTGAGATTTCTTTGGCAGACTGTGAAAGTATGTGGAGAGAGAGAAAAAAAAGGTGTGATTCGTAATCACCCAGACATGCATAAATGGATGCATTGTTAAAAACAGCTGTTCATAGGACTTTTTAAGCATTTGCAAATTGCTTTATGTTGTACAAGTTGTAGGAGGGTATTAGTCACACAAAAATACTTTGAAAAGGTGAATAAGCTCTGTTACTCTTTCCTACTGGCAGGTAAAGATGGTTACTTATCAGTGATCATAAAAGTTTTGTATTAAGCATGTTACATCAAGCAAAGTTTCTACCAATCTTCATTACATCACTATTAGTTGAAGGCTTTGCAGTTCAAATCTGTTGAAATGCATTCTCTGATATGTAATGAACCCTACAGAAGCAGGCTCCACAACGCCTGTTGAAGAACATTGATTACAGATGTTTAACAAAACAAATTAAGGCTGGTACTTACTGTAACCTACAAACTTCTGTTATGTAATTTTCTTCCTGAAATATCGTTGTTTCCTTCTAGTGTTACTTTGGCCTTCTTAATAGAAGAATAAAAAAATGCATTCTAGAAACAAAAGCATATCCTACAGATGTGCTTATCAAAAGCATAAATATATACCGTTAAAATAAATGTAATGGACTCTAAATGAAATAACAGACAATAAACAAGCTAACATTATATACTTAAATTTACATTTGAAAACCATAAAACAATGAATGAAGAAGAAATAACAAGTTCCATTCAAGAAGTCAACACTTTGCAAACACTACTGCCTAATGAACATGCTTAACTTAGTCTGTGTACTTGTTTGGCAAATATATCTATCTGTCAAATCATCAGAAATACTGGTTAAGATCTGCTGTACTCCCTGGTTTCAGTGATGCTGCACTCCCATGCTTCAAAAATGTCTTCATTCTCAACTTCTTAATCTATAGTTCAAATCACTCAACAAACTTTCTTTGTACGCGATACATTTACACCAAAATCGGATCCAGCCTTTAAAAAATTCTTATGCATAAAAGTTAGAGACTGACATACAGCTGCCTCACACCCACAGACACGCATTAAAACGAAATACGCAAAAATGCCAGATTCCAAACTTGTGGTCCCAATATCCATTTAAAAATTGTGAATGATGATAATTGTGGGCTATGATATGCAAACGTGATATGGATAATGATATCTCACTTGTCTGGGAAATATACAGAAAAGAGTTCACAAGAAAGGGTCAATAACATTTGACTTCAAGAACTACTATATATGGGGGTCATGCTTTGTTTAGCTATTACCAAAGAAACGGAGATAAGAAGAATGAAATGACGTAGTCTTTAGTGAGGGATCCAGACCTTTCTACTTCAATGTACCTAAAAGTGGTACCAAAGGTAATGATTATGACTGGGGTTGGCCAGTAGGCTATTGTCAGCATACAGGCAGCATAATGAATCAAATTGTTCCCAATAATGACCAGCAAACTGTGTTAATCATTAGGGATTCAGATTACACTTATAATGCTTAAATATAAGGCTTCAGGTTCAATTAGACCTTTTCTAAACATTGCAGTATCTGTATTTAAAACAGTTATAAATATGGTGTATTTTCAAAAGGCAGAGAGGAGATGAAAGGAAAGAAGAGTCAGAAAGGAGAGAAGAGGAAAGGGAAAGAGTAAATAGGAGAGGAGATGAGAAGTGAGAAGGGAAGAGAGAGTAAAAGATCATGAGTGTGTGTTTGTGTACATGTGCTTGCATTCCTGCATGTGCTTTATGTAGATATAAATATACTAACATAAATATGTATGCTGAACCTTTTACTCAAGGTGATAACTGACAAGCAAGAATTCCCGATGGAAGTATTTCAAGCTCCATCCTACTTCTTTTCTACTAAGTCAGAAATGGTGGAGTCCATGGCATTTGCTCCCAGGGCCGACTGGGCATCATTCTCTTTATTGGACACTGGAACCATCTGCCTTTCTCCTGTGTGTTTCTTCTCCTTTTCCAACTGCTTGCTGCCCAGAGTACTATCATCAGACACTTTGCTGAAGCTCATGTGAGGTTTACCAATCTCGGGTTTGGGTGTCATGTTCTGGCTGTTGGTGAGTGCGTCCCTAATTTGCCTCGACACTGAACTTCTGTATCCGATGTGACTCCAAGACTCTGAGCGGTCAATGGAGAGGGTTGACTGTGGCGAGGGAGAGCGGTGGGGTCTGGGAGAGGCCTGGTGGGGCCGGGGGGAGTGCGGGGCTTGGTGGGAGAGTCCCATGAGGGGGCTGGACTGGTGACTTCTCGATGAATGTTGCATGGTCGAGTACATGGGGGACTGTTGGCGAAGGTGAGGTGCATGGATGGTTCTGGTAGCTCTCAGAATAGACCTTTGGGGGTGCCGACTGCTGACAGTCTGTGGACTGGGTCGACCTCCAACCACTTTTCCACTGAGGGAATGACTGCTGCCAATATCGTCTCCTTCAGTGCTGCCACTGCTCCCCCCACTCAGGTCACCCTCAAACCCCCAGAGGCCCGAGGCCCGAGCATCGCTGACCTCCCGAAGGATTGACTCTTGCTGCTCTTGTATCTGAAGCAATTCCTGTGACAAGAGATTTCATGTTTGATCTTAGTGATGTGACAGGTACCAGGTACTGATACTGATATAATATCAATCTCATATTGATGACATATCATTTTAATGGACATAAAATCCAGATACTAAGAACAGAAATAACAATGATCAAACATAATGATGGAAGGGAAGCTGGGGATAGTAATAATAGTAATAATAATAATAATAATAATAAAAGAAAGAGAGAGATAAAGAGCAAAGGGGATCTAAAAACTCATATATGACCAATGTTATCCTTACAGTTGTCAAGGTTGTGATGACATTTCCTTGCTGTTGTAGCTGCTGTGTTAAGCGTTCCCTTGTAAGGCGTTCCTCCTCCAGCTGCTGCCACAGCTCACGGCATGTGTTTACCACCATCTGAAAATTATGACATTGCATAAAAAGGGAGAAGAAGAAGAAAATGAAGCCAGAATTACAAAGAGGATGGTAAATAAGATTAATATGTAGAAAAAGAGAAGCCCTTATCATTCTACTTTGGGAAATCTTAGAAGACTGGATTAAGGTCTTAGGCTTATATGTACTTTGTGAAGATATTAGGATTAGAAAATAATTCAAATATAAAAGATAGAACACATTTCAAATGAAGATTGTAGAAATAATGCATGAAGAACACAAAAGAAACAGAAATAATTAAAAGTAACAACACAAAAATATGTATATGCACATACAGTATAATAATAATAATAATAATAATAATAATAATAATAAAAAAAAAATGAGGAAGAAAACACTACTAGTATCAACAATAATCGCAATAGCAACGCCAAAGAAAACGATAAACAAACTCACTGTAATTGTGTGGTCAAGACTTGTTCGTGTTGATGCTCCATGCGTCAGATCAATTGCTCTCTTATCGTCGACTCTGGGCTTGGCTGCGCTTGCTGTTCTCTGCGTCATTCCCTCTTTTTCCTTGGCTCCTTTTGCCACTGAATAGCTGTTGCTATTTTCCTTCATGCTCTCAGTCAAGAGTTTCAGCTTGCTCTCTGTCTTATCCGACTGACGGTCTACAGGTGGCGTTCTTCTTGACATTTCGTGTTGTGTGTGACTGCTGGCTTGGCCTGGGTCTTCAGCTCCATCTGAAATATAGTATACGCTTTGAAATAAAGAAGTTCCATACATCCTTTACATCTCAATTTACCTTTGTTAGAATCATCATCATCTCTGTCTTTTTATCTTCTCTTTATCAAAGTTCTTATACTATTATTATATTTCTTTTCATCTTAATCCTGTCAGAATACCTCAAAACACCTACCAGGTTCCTGATTACGCCTCAAATCCAAGTCTTGCATTGATTTTGATTCAGCATGCCGGACTTTCTGCGACGTTAGAAGAGTAGCATTGGATTGTGCTAAGATGGATTCAACACTCTATATAAAAAAAAAATCAAAAAAATCAAATATTCAATTGCAAGCTCTGATAGTAACTTCTACATGATAACTGAAAATTAGATGGTTGGCTAAATTCAATACCAGATGAAACACCGAGTGGATGTGAAAGAACGAGGGCTGAATAAAATCCCATCCCTCATCAAGTTCAGTTTCATGCAACTGACAAAAGGCAGGCAGTTCCCCAGGATGGCCCAGCATGAGGCACTAGCATGTCTAATGCTTAAACTTACACCAGGTAAGTAAGCGTACATACAAGTATGTACATGTACCTCGTGATGTATTATCAAGGGTAATCGACAAATTAGAAATAGTATAATAATGGGAATTTAAATGTTTTTATCATATTTCTTGGGCAATCACATTTGATTTTACAATATTTTTCAACTCAGATCTTTTTGTTCAACAGATCAAGAAACAGAAATTACCATCATGTCATCAATATTATATAGTTTTCTGTGACGTCATTTAAAAAAACAAACATTATATCACATTTATGACCTTCTTCACCTAAACTAAAGTAACAGAGACTAAGAAATTATGAAAAATTATCATATTTAAGAACAATCCAGCATTCTACTGCTGACATTCCAGCACATCACAACTGCCCTGCCTGAAACTCGGTGAGAAAATACTTGACGTTTCAGGAAGTCGCCCAAAAACGGGATATTTTTCGATAACATGATATGATGTCAACCGGTGCGAATGGGTTAAAGGATTAAAGTTGAGAACAAGAAGTCTCTTTGGTGGGAGGTTATTACATTGGGTTAGGTTAAGTTAAATTAGCTTCGCCATTGTGGGTACGCCATTGTGTTACGGCAAATTGTAAAGCTATGGTATGTTTCCTAAAGCATCAGATTTTATTACTATTATAGCATGCCCCATATAGCATTAGAACTCAGGCTAATGCTACAATGCTGTATGTGTATCCACTGGAAGCTATTTCAAATATGATTATACATATACTATACAAATCTTATATATACAGCAATGATGTAGGACCGAGTTATTTTGTAAAATGCAAATAATAATACTGATGTCACTAAATCAGCTATGATATAAATACACATCTTACAGTTAAAATCCTGTAATTAAATATATAACCAATACAATTTAGCCCATTGTAATCAACCATAAATTAATAAGAGATGGAAAAAGAGAAAAAATTAAGTCACCTGTTGCCTGGCAGCTTGAAGTCTAGCAGCAAGAGATGGGGGAAGGTTTGGGCTGTGGACCCCAGGTCGTCGGCTCTGCTCAAGCAACTGGGCTCGAGCTAAGACTAAGTTGGATGACTGTCGAGATGCAAGCTTACGCGCTAACTCAGTTGGTGTTAGCCTCATAGATGTTAGATCGTGGACACTGTCCTGCAATTTTTTAGAGGTCGGATAAAAAATCTACTGAGTCATTGCACTTTATATTGATAGGCATTTCCATACTTATAGATATCAAATGAAAGAAAAATATTACCTAGTTTACAAAATTGATCTACATCATTGATATTAAAGTCTTTGAATTCTTTAAATTGCATCATTGAATATATTAGAATTTAGATACTGAGATGCAAAATCATACACAAACATACTAGTATCCTTACATAAATACCTATTAGTAAACATACACAAATACACATCCACACCCATACATAACCTTATTCATACATACTCATTCACAAATATAAACAAAAACGAAATACGTATACATTCACGCAAACATGGGTGAATCAAGACTCTCTATTACTACTCAGCAAACTCACATCCCAAGCCGGCCTATTATGCTTGAACTTAAGAGAAGGCGGGCCCGAGTGATGCATCCGTCTTTGGGGCTGGCTGACCCCTTCCCGCAGCGGAGTGGCCAAACTCTCGCTACTCCAAGCAAGACGCCCTCGTATCC
>BOPN01002967.1:130000-132500 GCA_017312705.2 Penaeus japonicus | reverse complement strand
AGGTCAAGGGAACGAACTGTAAAGAAAAGAAAAATATCGTTAACTTTCGTTCGTCTTTTAACAAGAGAGGCGAGATGAGACAATATATATTTTCATTTTCTTTGTATCAAAATAACAATAAGATTATACGAAAATATATGATATTGGGGCAAAATAAGAGATAATTATGGTGATGATGGTAATAATAATTACAGTCTTGGTACTAATGATGATGACAATAATGATAATAGTGGAAATGATAATGATAATAATGATATTGATTATGATAATGTTAATGACTAATAGCAATGATGATAATAATGCTCATGATAATATTAATAATAATAGTTGCATTAATCATTGTTATTATCATCATTCTTATAATATAACATAATATAATAATATTGATCATGAGATTAGTAAATTTAATGATGGTAATAGTAAAAATGATGATGGTGGTGAGGTTGTTTATGATGATAACAATCATTACGATGACAATATCAATGGTGAAAATAGTGACAATAATAATTATACTAATAACAATTATTATAATAATAACAGCAATAACCATAATAATGATGATAAAAGAGTGATAATAATAAAATAATAACTAAGAAAATTATGACAATAAGGAAATAACTACCATCATAACATGAATAACAATAACAAGCAAATTCAAACATATCTAAAAATAAGTAAAAAAACAAAAGAGTAACGTAGGATAAAGAAAAGAAAAGAAAAGAAAAAAACTCCACTCATCTATTAAGTGTCTGGGTCAGCTGGTCCCGACCGAGCTCTTACATCAAGGTCGCGCAAACGATATCTGGAGCACTTTTTTTTTCCTGTGAGATAGATTCGTCGTCATCTTCACCTTCCCTTGCAGCTGAGACGATATACGTGGTTCTTGCATATTGAAGAAAAAGGCGGGCGTAGTTGCTAGTAGACTTATCATTGTCTGTAGTAGATTGGTAACGTAAACCTGAACAAACGTCGAAATGGTAAACACTAACTCACGGCTCAAGGTAAACAGGCAAGATGAAAGGCATTTCCAGCTAAATACATATCTTGATGCGTTTATTTATCGAGTTTTATTTCTTCTTTATGCGGTATAAAAGCAGTAACTATATCACATATAATTCGTAGCAAACATGGTAACCGTATGAGATATAAATACACTTGAACACATACCTGGAACCTGTATATTGTTCTCTACATTCCACTATGGATATGGTTGCAGTGTACACTAAATATCAAGATCCAAAACACACATACACATACACAGACACACGCACGCACTATCTCTCTCTCTCTCTCTCTCTGTCTCTCTCTCTGTCTCTCTCTCTGTCTCTCTCTCTCTTTCTCTCTTTCTCTTTCTCTCTCTCTGTCTCTCTCTCTCTTTCTCTCTTTCTCTTTCTCTCTCTCTCTCTCTCTCTCTCTCTCTCTCTCTCTCTCTCTCTCTCTCTCTCTCTCTCTCTCTCTCTCTCTCTCTCTCTCTCTCTCCCTCCCCCCCCCTCTCTCTCTCTCTCTCTCTCTCTCTCTCTCTCTCTCTCTCTCTCTCTCTCTCTCTCTCTCTCTCTCTCTCTCTCTCTCTCTCTCTCTCTCATTCTTTCTCTCTCTCTCTCTCTTACAGTCTTTTAATTTTTTTATTTAATCAAGTAGATATTCATGCAACGGCTATTCCGTTCCTTCCATTATGCTTAATTATGCATATTCATCGCCATCATGACTTGTTTTCCGGGAGATAATACGTCGTCTTGAATTCTTCTTTTGGAAGACAGATGATGGATAAGGTAGACACACGATTGCAAAGGCATACAGACAGACAGACAGACAGGTAAACAGACTGACGAGTTGAGTGTGTTAGAGTTAATTGAATCACAAGTCATGCCAAGGTGTGGCTGAGGACAAAGGGTAGTGAGGAAGGGAAGGGGAAGGAAGGGGAGGGGAGAAGAGGGGAATGGGGGAAGGGGGAGAGGGAGGAGGAGTGATGGAGGAGGACGGGGAAAATGGTCGAGGGAGAAGAAAAATGGGAAGAAGGAAGGGGGGAGGAGAAAGACTTGAAGGGAGACGGGGGAAGAAGGGAAAGAGAAGGAAATGTTTAGGGGGAAAGAGATGGAATGGGAGAAGGAAAGAACACGTAGGAAGAAAGGAGGAGGGGGAGGGAGGGAGGTAGAAGATATAGATGTGGGGCGAGGGGAGGAAGGTAAGGGAGAGAGAAGGAAAAATGGGAAGTGGAGGTTACGTAGTGAAGTTAGAAGGGTCAGGGTGCAGAGGAAGTTGCAAGGGTGGGAAGGCACGGCACTTAATATGAATTGAAACATGTGATTTAATGATATCACGAATCATATAAAGTGACAGGCACATTAGGCAATTTAATAGACCCACTGCGGTGGACGATTGAGGAGTATATTTCATTAGACAGAGAATACGAGTGAAATATTGCAATAGTGAAATGAACAGCAATTGCTCGATTGAAACTGTTATTTGTTATCCTTGAGAGAGGTACTATTTGTCACCATGA
>BOPN01002967.1:102500-105000 GCA_017312705.2 Penaeus japonicus | reverse complement strand
AGACCCAAATCCTTCCCATCGCAGGTCGACCAGATGCTCACCCGCGTCGACTCGATCATAAAACTCCTCGTGGACGGACTGCAGCGGCGGAAGCTGCTCTCCTGCGTCAACCTGATCGTCTTATCGGACCACGGGATGTCGGAGGCTGGCCAGGACAAGGCGCTGTTCCTGGATCAGTACATCCCCAACATCGAAAACCGCACGAGGTTCTGGGACGGGATCTTCAGCAGGTTTACGCCCAACGATGGATCGCAGAGTAGGTCGAGGAGGGCGGAGGTGGGGTTGATTAGAGAGGGAGGGATGGAGGGAGGGGGAGAGGGAGGGAAAGGGAGGGAGAGGGGGAGGGAGAGGGAGAGGGAGAGGGAGAGGGAGAGGGAGAGGGAGGGAGGGAGAGAGAGAGAGAGAGAGAGAGAGAGAGAGAGAGAGAGAGAGAGGGAGAGAAAAGAGAGAGAGAAAAGAGAGAGAGAGAGAGAGAGAGAGAGAGAGAGAGAGAGAGCGAGCGAGCGAGAGAGAGAGAGACAAGTAAATAGATAGATGGAGAGAGAGAGAGAGAGTGAGAGAGAGAGAGAGAGAGTAAGAGTAAGTAAAAGCAGAACTGAAATTAAAGTGTTTAATCATTATTTGAATACAATTTGTTTAATTCTATTTTAAGTAAGGATAAAAATAAGTATGTAGAACATTAAGTGACTAAATTAGGTTGCTTGATCACTATATAAACACTTCGTGAGTACTGGTTGATATCTTCTGAAGGTCTGCAATATTTCAGGCACGAAGAACGAAATGATGAACGCCCTGTCATGCAAGAGACAAGAATTAAGAGTCTACGAGAAAAAGGACCTTCCGATCAGGTAAGAACTGTCTTTAGAATCCATCTATTTCAATCTCGTTATTTGTTATAAGTTTTCAAAGTATATATCATCAATCTATAAACATTGCAGTAAGCTATATATTGATAGAAATAAGAATAAAGAAAAGAAAGAAAATGTAAAAAGATAACTCAACCACACTTTGATATGAAAGGAACTTAAACATAAACAAGATTCCAACAAAACAAAAGAAAAAAGAAGAAGAAGAAGAAGAAGAAGAGAGAGAGAGAGAGAGAGAGAGAGAGAGAGAGAGAGAGAGAGAGAGAGAGAGAGAGAGAGAGAGAGAGAGAGAGAGAGAGAGAAAAGAGAAATCACAGAACAGCCCCTGATTCTAAAACGACGCCCATTATGGTCCACAGATTCCACATCGGAAACCAAAGACGTGTGGAAGACATAGTGTTGGACCTTAACCCAGGCTTTAGCGCAGGAGCTGACAAGACATTCATGGCAGACGCTGGTGACCACGGCTATGACTACTTCTTTGCTGATATGAACGTAAAAAGCGGGTCCTATTTTCAAGCTCTTTGGTTTGGGATAAAATATCGCGGGGGTTCTGTTTTTTTTATGATTATATTTGTTCTTCTTAAAGGATTTTTTTTGTATTTACTGTATGAACTTGTCTTTCTTAAAGGATTTTTTTTTGTATTTACTATATAAACTTATGATCCAAAGCTTCGAAAGTACGAGAATACCAACAATCAAAAAATTTAGCCTCTAGCGACCGATATAAATAATCTAAATAATCCATCTCTCTCGACTACATCCTAATCCATCCATCCATCCTGCTTCCATCTTCATCCAGGCTCTTTTCTTGGCTTACGGTCCATCGTTCCACCGCAACGTTGAAGTGGAAGCCTTCCAGAACATTGAGTTGTATAACCTCATGTGCCATCTGCTCGGCGTGACACCAGCTCCCAACAATGGGACTTGGGGCTCTCTTCACCACATGCTGGTTAACCCGCCCGCGTATCCAGCTGTCATGCAGGTGAGGCACCGTTTGGGTTTTTGATGTATTTGTGAAAATGTTTTGGTTAGTTTTTTTTTCCTGCGTGTTTTAATTTAGTTCTTGGTATATTTTATTTTATTTTTTGTTTTATTTATCTTATTCTTTACTTTTTTTTCTGCGTGTTTTAATTTAGTTCTTGATTTATTTGGTTTTATTTTTTATTTCATTTATCTTATTCTTTACTTTTATTTTTTTTCTGCGTGTTTTAATTTAGTTTTTAATCTATTTTATTTTATTTTTTATTTTATTTATCTATTTTTTAAATTTTTATTTAGTTTTTTTTTCTGCGTGCTAAGTTGATGAATTAGCTGCAGCGTTTTTGTACATTGAACAATTTAACAAAAAAGGAATAGAAAAAAAAAGTCAACTCACATTTTGAGATACGCATTATCTTTAGACGCGAATTTAGGACACTCAACCAACGACCTCAAAACCCCACAGGAACTCCCTCCTCCACTTATAGCTGCCCCCCGCGAAGAAGGTCTAGGATACGGATCCGTGAAGCCCCTTTGCGAGGGAGACTTCGATAAAGACTACGAGTACCTGGAGGTCCTGAGGGAGGCCGAGGAGGACCTTCCTCAGGTGTTCAATGCTCACGTACCGTTTGGTGTGCCGCAGATGGGACCTA
>BOPN01002967.1:80000-97500 GCA_017312705.2 Penaeus japonicus | reverse complement strand
GGAGAGAGGGAGGGAAGGAGAGGGAGGGAGAGGGAGAGGGAGAGAGAGAGAGAGAGAGAGAGAGAGAGAGAGAGAGAGAGAGAGAGAGAGGAGAGGGAGAGAGAGAGAGAGAGAGAGAGAGAGAGAGAGAGAGAGAGAGAGAGAGAGAGAGAGAGAGAGAGAGAGAGAGAGGGAGAGAGAGAGAGAGAGAGAGAGAGAGAGAGAGAGAGAGGGAGGGAGAGAAAAGAGAGAGAGAAAAGAGAGAGAGAGAGAGAAGAGAGAGTGAGAGAGGGAGAGATAGATAGATAGATAGAGAGAGAGAGAGAGGAGAAAGAGAGAGTGAGAGAGGGAGAGAGAGAGAGAGAGAGAGAGAGAGAGAGAGAGAGAGAGGGAGAGAGAGAGAGAGAAAAGAGAGAGAGAGAGAGAGAGAGAGAGAGAGAGAGAGAGAGAGAGAGAGCGAGAGAGAGAGAGAGAGGTAAATAGATAGATGGAGAGAGAAAGAGAGAGAGAAAGAGAGGGAGAGAGAGTAAGAGTAAGTAGAAGCAGAACTGAAATTAAGGTGTTTAATCATTATTTGAATACAATTTGCATAATTCCAATTTAAGTAAGGATAAAAAAAAAATAGTATATAGAACATTAAGTTGACTAGATTAAGTTGTTTAATCGCTATATAAACACTTTGTGAGTACTGGGAGATGTGTCTTCTGAAGGCCTGCAATATTTCAGGCACGAAGAACGAAATGATGAACGCCCTGTCATGCAAGAGACAAGAATTAAGAGTCTACGAGAAAAAGGACCTTCCGATCAGGTAAGAACTGTCTTTGGCATCCATCTATTTCAATCTCGTTACTTGTTATAAGTTTTCAAAGTATATATCATCAGTCTATAAACATTGCAGTAAGCTATATGTTGGTAGAAATAAGAATAAAGAAAAGAAAGAAAAGGTAAAAAGATAACTCAATCACACTTTGATATGAAAGGAACTTAAACATAAACAAGATTCAAACAAAAAAAAGAAAAAAGAAGAAGAAGAAGAAGAAGAAGAGAGAGAGAGAGAGAGAGAGAGAGAGAGAGAGAGAGAGAGAGAGAGAGAGAGAGAGAGAGAGAGAGAGAGAGAGCGAGAGCGAGAGAGAGAGAAGAGAAATCACAGAACAGCCCCTGATTCTAAAACGACGCCCATTATGGTCCACAGATTCCACATCGGAAACCAAAGACGTGTGGAAGACATAGTGTTGGACCTTAACCCAGGCTTTAGCGCAGGAGCTGACAAGACATTTATGGCCGACGCTGGAGACCACGGCTATGACTACTTCTTTGCTGATATGAACGTAAAAAGCGGGTCCTATTTTCAAGCTCTTTGGTTTGGGATAAAATATCGCGGGGGTTCTGTTTTTTTTAATGATTATATTTGTTCTTCTTAAAGGATTTTTTTTTGTATTTACTGTATGAATTTGTCTTTCTTAAAGGATTTTTTTTTTGTATTTACTGTATAAACTTATGATCCAAAGCTTTGGAAGTACGAGAATACCAACACTAAAAAAATATTAGCCTCTAGCGACCGATATAAATAATCTAAATAATCCATCTCTCTCGACTACATCCTAATCCATCCATCCATCCATCTTACTTCCATCTTCATCCAGGCTCTTTTCTTGGCTTACGGTCCATCGTTCCACCGCAACGTTGAAGTGGAAGCCTTCCAGAACATTGAGTTGTATAACCTCATGTGCCATCTGCTCGGCGTGACACCAGCTCCCAACAATGGGACTTGGGGCTCTCTTCACCACATGCTGGTTAACCCGCCCGCGTATCCAGCTGTCATGCAGGTGGGGCATTGTTTGGATTTTTGACGTATTTGTGAAAATGTTTTAGTTAGTTTTTTTTCCTGCGTGTTTTAATTTAGTTCTTGGTTTATTTTATTTTATTTTTTGTTTTATTTATCTTATTCTTTACTTTTAATTTTTTTCTGCGTGTTTTAATTTAGTTCTTGATTTATTTGATTTTATTTTTTATCTTATTTATCTTATTCTTTACTTATATATTTTTTTCTGCGTGTTTTAATTTAGTTTTTAATCTATTTTATTTTATTTATCTATTTTTTAAATTTTTATCTAGTTTTTTTCTGCGTGCTAAGTTGATGAATTAGCAGCAGCGTTCATGTACATTGAACAGTTTAGCAAAAAAGAAAGAAAAAAAAAAATCTCACATTTTGAGATACGCATTATCTTTAGACGCGAGTTCAGGACACTCAACCAACGATCCCAAAACCCCACAGGAACTCCCTCCTCCACTTATAGCTGCCCCCCGCGAGGAGGGTCTAGGATACGGATCCGTGAAGCCCCTTTGCGAGGGAGACTTCGATAAAGACTACGAGTACCTGGAGGTCCTGAGGGAGGCCGAGGAGGACCTTCCTCAGGTGTTCGATGCTCACGTGCCGTTTGGTGTGCCGCAGATGGGACCTATCAGGAACGCGGTTGTCTTGCTAACCCAGCCCAACTTTATTACGGGTAAGGTGACATATCTGTCTATCCATCTCTTCATATATTTGTCTATCTATCTATCTATTTCTTCATCTATTTGTCTATCTATCTATACATCTATCTATCTATCTATTTCTTCATCTATTTGTCTATCTATCTATACATCTATCTATCTATATATCTATGTATCTATCTATCTATCCATCAATCTATCTATCTATCAATCAATATGTCTATCAATCAACCATTCAGTTAATCAGTCTATCTATCTACCTATCTATTTATCTATCTAGCTAGCTATTTACTTATATGTATCTGTAAGTGATGACATTCATTGAAAAGAAAAATGCAGACGATTATAGACTTGAACTAATTTTCATGTCACTAAACAGGCCTACGTAATACATCCCTCTGTGGAGATTCATTCCTCTGTTCGAAGCACAATCAATCACACTCAATATCTTTAAAATCTTTAATCCATTCCTCTCCCAAATACCCAGCCTACTCACCGATCTTGAAAATGCCTCTCTGGACGAGCTTCACCATCAGGCAGCCCAGCTTCGGCGCCAGAAGGTTCCCCTGGCGGAGCGACCTGCGGCTGGCGATGAATCAGAGGTCCTCTTGCTACCAGTATCTCCACCTCCTCCTTCAAGGGTACTCGCAGCAGCCGCTCTTTCCCCCGGGTTAGTTGTGGACGTCATGTGGATGGTGGGACTGGTGGTGGAGGTGGAAGTGTTTATCTTATTAGGATTTTAGTACGTGTGTCTTTTAGCATATGTGTCATACATCCTTTAGTACATGTGTCATATATTTTTTGTGTCATTCTTTTATGATGCGTTATGGTAATAGATGATGTTTTATGCTTCCTGGAAGAGTTGATTTTATTTAGATTTTTTTTTTTTTTTTTTTTTTTTCTGTGCGTGTAAGACGGCGAAATAGCATGATCAAATTTCTAGAGTTAACATAGTCAAATAAAGACTTAATTCCGATATTTACTCTTCCTGTGTTATAATCCATGAATACAACAACACATCCAAAACTCCAAACCTCAAACCGAGCATCCTGATCCCTTCACAGAATTCACCTGTCACGAAGAATCCAACCAACTGCCTTTCCTGATGAGCAACGCCATCCCTCAAACGCCAACTCTGACGCAGCGTTGGCAGCAGCTCCTGTACCTCGTGAACTCGTGGGTCAAAAAGTACGGTGTCGTCAACGTGCTTGCGGGACCTGTGTTTGATCACGACGCAGACACCTTCGCCGATGACTTGTACACTGTCAGGTACTTGTTGGTTTTTCTTGTGGTGTGTTTGGGACATTGTGGTGTTATGGTGCTATGGTGATTTTCATTTATTTGTCGTTTGTTTTACTTGGCTTCATTCATGTGTAATGTGACTATGGTATACTTGTCTCGGATTCATGAAAGTTATTTTAGAAATGTTTTAGCGGTGCTTGTTGAAACTGTGAATTAGAATTTCATTCGGAAATATCTGAAGAGTTATCATAAAAACAAAAAATCAAACAATAAAAAAAAAACTTCCTCCTTATCTAACATCATTTCTCTCTCATTCCCCTCTCCTATCTCTCCATTTCATCGTCCTACCCTCCCCCTCCCCCCTTCCATCACCCCCCCTTCCATCTCCCTTTTCGTCCCTCGGTTTCTCGCTCCCGCAGGAACCCCAACGGAGGCCTGGCTTTACCGACACACAAGTTCCTCGTCGTGAGTAGATGCAGCGTCTGGGTGCGACACATGAACGACTGTCCACCTGCCTATGTGGACGCTCTTGCTTTCGTCTATCCTCAGAGGACCGCCGTTTCCAATTGTCTGGTAAGTACGGACCTTGGAAGATTTGTTTTACGTGAGGTCTCTCTAGTCTGAGTTGGAGAATTTTATTATAGCATTTGCCTTCGCGCCTGAAGTTCTCTGCTCATGATATTTATGATTATAGAAGTGATTATCAATTCAGGAAAGAACGCATGTGATAAAAAAAAAGATAATAATAAATAAATGAATAAATGAATAAAGAGAAAACATTGATCTCAAACACCAAACCTCACAAAACAGATTTCCGTATCTTAACCCACCCCCCTCTTCCCCCCCTCTCCCTCTCCCTCCGTGTTACCGACAGAGCTCCGAGCAGTACGCCAGGAAATACAGCGCTTCCATACAGGACGTCGAGAAGATAACAGGCCTCAGACTCTTTCCCAGGTTCAGCTACAGGGACCAGGTCAGACTCCGGGTCAGGATTCACTCGAACATCTGGGGGCGGGAATCCTGGAGGAACCGCCTCTTCTCAGACGTTTTCGGTATTTTCTTGTAGGTGTTTTGAGGGAAGTTGTGTTTGGAGATATCGAGGTTTAGAAGAGGGATGGTGGATTTTTTTTTTCTTTTGAAGAAGGACTGAGAAATCCTTCGAGGATAAAGATTCCCCAGAGGAAAGAAGAGAAAAATCTGAAGAGAAAGAGAATAGATTTTTGGAAAAATGAAAGGGTCTACATTTAGCAATATGATAAATTAATGAAGAAAGACATTTAATTAAAATAAATATACTTATATGTGTAAAATAACTATGAAAAAATACAAAGAAAAGAAGGAAGTATTCTAAAAAGAAAGAGTAAAGAAGGAAATCCCTTAATAATAGAAGAATCTGAGAAATGAATAAATCCTAAAAGAAAAATAAAAAATAAATAAAAGATGATAATGAAAGTGTATAAAAGAAAAATAATACAATCCTCTACTAAAGACTCAATCCAAGATAAAAAAGAACAGAAACATTTAAACCAAAATAAAACAAAACAAAACGAAAAGAAAGAAAGAAAGAAAAAAAAAGAAGAAGTTGAAAGCGTAGATCTAGAAATACCATATATAGTTTTTCGTCTACAAATGTTACCAAGAAAAGTACCTTATACTAATTCCTTAGTATAACGTTCATTTTCTGTTATCATTTTACGGGTTTTACATTTCAAATTCGTCTCGTTTGAACTTTGTCGTCCTTTGTGCCATTACTAAATAATATAATTGAGTCTTGTTGTTTTAAATCTACACTGTATTCTTGAAACTCAACTCAACGTTAATGTATTAACAAATTAACAACATCATATTAGCTGTGCTGATATGACAAAAGCTTATTATATTTAATATTTATGCAGATTTTTTTGCGTTTGTCAAACTGTTTGTGAATTTTGTTAAATGTAAAATCCTAGTTATTCCCATCTCATTTTTGATGTTATAGATGTTAAGTTAGAAAATAAACTGATGGATAAAAATGTGTCTTAGTCAGACCTTTTCTTTATAGATGAAGTTTAACTGCAATTCACATACATACATACATACATACATACATATATACATACGTATATATATATATATATATATATATATATATATATATATATATATATATATATATATATATATGTGTTTATATATATATATATATATATATATATATATATATTTTTTTTTTGTGTGTGTGTGTGTGTGTGTGTGTGTGTGTGTGTGTGTGTGTGTATGTGTATGTGTGTGTATGTATATATATATATATATATATATTGGAATGTCCTATTGGAGGAATATTTCATCCAGTGTAATAATTTAAAGCCATTACGGTTAATAGGAAAGTGATCTACACTAAAATACCTTAGACGCATTTGTACTTCCTACCTTATACATAAACTAACAACAAAATATTATATATAAAGTGATGGTATTAAAGAATATAAGCAATATTCACAATTGACATATCATTTATATCATATGCTTATAGGCCGAACACAACTAATTCATAATAAACAAACAATTATTGAATAAAAATGTAAACTTATATCTTTCACAAGCGAAGTTTATGAATGTAATAGTTACCCTTAAAATATTCTTCCTGGATACGGGGAGATAGAAAACGTATATTTATGGCTAACTAAAGAAGACACAACGATATTACAGTTACTTGATTTAAGATAAAAGTGTTTTTCTTCGATTTGTCTGATAGAAAGTAGAGGAACAGAAACATTCCTAAAGAGAGGATATATATTATCAGGGGGGGATGAATAGGCTCATATTCACAATAGATATATTACGACATTAATAAAGTCGATAGGTTTAAGGATAGCCGATGCATCATCATATGCAGCCCATTATATGATGCTGCCACGACCCTTTTAATAGTATTTCCAAGGTCTCTTGAATTATATAGACTGTATTTTTCGAAGTAGTTTGAAATAAGAGAATTGTCCTCAACAAAATATTGATGAAGCTCATTAGGTAATGAAACATGTATTTTCTCATTTTACTTATTTGGTGGTGTATCTTTATTCTCAATGAACTTGAATAAGTTAGTAATAAAGTAGTAAATAATATGAAAATACAGTCTCATTTCAGTGAACCGTGAACAAATAAAACAAAAGATACATGTCGAGGAATAATAATATCACTTTTTACATACATACATACATAAGAAACATGATTAGATATAGATAAAGCGACATACGGTGCATAGAGGCAGGGAATCCCTTTCATACATGCCACTATTGCAGATTGCTCAACTTCTACAATTGTTGTTTATATACTAATCGACGTACATGATATGGCAAGTCTAAAAATAGTGACAAAGGAGAAGGAGAAGAAGGAGATAGATAGATGGAGAGAGAGAGAGAGAGAGAGAGAGAGAGAGAGAGAGAGAGAGAGAGAGAGAGAGAGAGAGAGAGAGAGAGAGAGAGAGAGAGAGAGAGAGAGAGAGAGAGAAAGAAAGAGAGAGAGAGAGAAAGAAAGAGAGAGAGAGAAAGAAAGAGAGAGGGAGGGAGGGAGAGAGGGAGAGAGAGAGAGAGAGAGAGAGAGAGAGAGAGAGAGAGAGAGAGAGAAAGAAAGAAAGAAAGAAAGAAAGAAAGAAAGAGAGAGAAAGAAAGAGAGAGAAAGAGAAAGAGAGAAAGAGAGAGAGAGAGAAAGAGAGAGAGAGAAAGAGAGAGAGAGAGAAAGAGAGAAAGAGAGAAAGAGATAGATAGATAGATAGATAGATAAAAAGAATAGTTAAATAGATAGATAGATATATAAATAGAGAGAGAGAGAGAGAACGAACTTATCCAAAAAGTTCAGAGTGTCCTCTCACCTGTGGTTATGTCATCCCCTACTGTCTTCCTAAATGGACATGACAGAGTGCCACACCTGCTAGGCACTGTTCCCGGGTCTTAGCTGAGTGGGAGTGATGGTATTGTGTAGCTTGAGATCTCTGACGTGTCTGGTTATTTGTGTTATTAGTATTTATAAAGTAGTTTTTTCTTTGTAGAATATGCGTATTTGCCAAAGCTTTTTTTTCCTCTTTATTTTTTTTTCTCTTTCTCTTTTTTTTTGTGTGTAATGATAATAACATTGAGTTGTGTCTCGTATATCTATTGTTTTCTTTCAATATATTTTCGTAGTTTGATAACTTTAACTGACTTTTATTTCTGTTTTATTTCATTTCATTATTATTTTTTTTCAATCTAGATGGGATTTCAAAGTATTAAATTTGTGGATATAGGTGGATAAACTATGCTATGTGTTTATCAGTATGTTATAGGTTTAAAAAGCCTACTTTTGCTCATATTCTCGATTTTTAATTTTTTTGATAATGATGATGAAAGTGAAGATGACGATAGTGATTGGATTAATGATGATAATGAGAATGATATTGATATTAATGATGATAATAATAATCATAATAATAATCGTAATAGTAAGGATAATGATTATGATTATGATGATAATGATAAAGATAGTAATGATTTTAATAAGGATGATGGCGATGATAGGGATAATGACGATGATAATGATATTGATAATGATGATATAATGATAATTGTTTTTACTATAATCCTTATTGTTATCGCTGTTATCATTATCAAAATTATCATTATCATTATTATCATTGAAATAATTATTATCATTATCCTAATTATTATCATAACTATTTTGTCATTATTCTCATTACAATTATTCCTAACATAATAATCATTATCACTATTATAATTACCCTTGCTATCATTATCATTATAATAACGACTATTGCTATCAATGTTATTTTCATCAATATTATTATCATTATCGCGATAGTGGTAATTATCATGGTTATCATTTCATCATTATCATTGTTATTATACCTTGTTTTCTTGACATTATCATTATCATTATTATTGTTTTAAATTTTGTTACCATCATCATCTTTATCTTTCTTGTTATTCTCATCATCATTATAATAATCATTATTAGTATATTCATCATCATTATTATAATTGTCATAATTATTGTTATTATCATTATTATTGTTATCAGCATTACTATCATTATCATTTCTATTATTGTTACCCTTATTATCATCCCCAGTATTTTCATAGCTTTTATTATCAATATCATTATTATCTTTATCATAATTTTCATTATAATTAGTCATGAATATTATGAATATAGTTTTTATCATCATCATAATTGTGATAACTATCATCAATATATCATCATTATGATTATCATTACTATTCTTCTCATTATAATCATGATCATTAGTAGTAGTATTGGTATTATCATTATCATCATCACCATCATTATCATTATAATTACTATTCTCATCTTCATTATCAATACTATATTTTCATTTTTCTTATAATCATTATGAACATTATCAATGTTATCATCATAATCATAACCATCATCATCGTCGTCATTATCATTGTTATCATCGTAATCATAACCATCATCATTGTTATCATTATCATCATTATCATAACCATCATCATCATCATTGTTATCATTATAATCATTATCATAACCATCATCATCATCAGTTATCATTATAATCATTATCATAACCATCATCATCATCAGTTATCATTATAATCATTATCATAACCATCATCATTATCATCATGTGGGGGCCACAGTCATCTACAGTCACTATTGCATGCAACTGGACTTCCGGTCTTCGCTTGCCCAAGAAAAGCCCTTCTCAAGAATGCAGTCTTAACCCTTACGCGTTACGAGTTTTATCATTATTGTTATAACTATCATCATTATTATTATCATTACTATTTAGAATAATGGTCATTATTATACAATAGATATCTTTGTAATTACAATAGTTAGTATTATCATTATTGCAGATTTCATTGTCGTTATTATTCTTAATACAAACATTATTTTATAAATCGATTTTCCTTTTTATATGTTTTATCTTTTTGTAAATTGTTGCTGAATCATTAATATATTGAGGTTAATACTACTAATAATACACGTTATAATGAAATGTAACTAAGATAACGGTGGTGATAGTCATAACTAATGATAATGAAGATAATAATGAAGATGAAAAGGATGATGATAGAAACAGAAATAGTCACACACACACACACACACATACAAAAAACAAAAAAACAACAAAAAAAACAAAAACAAAAAACAGAGAAAGTAAAGGAAACAACAATAACTGTTATTTGTTTTGAATGATTAAGCGTGAATATTTCACGATGAATCTTCTTCGTATTTGTTCGTATTATTAGCTTTGATTTTCTTTATTTCATATTTCTTATCATTGTTGTTCTTCTGATTAGATTCTATGGCGAAATTGAGAGTTGTCAGGATATTAGTTTTTCATATTATATGACTATAATATGAAGCGTTTTTCATCACTCATTAATATGATCATTACGCAGTTGATTATCTTTATCATTATCATTGATTCTTCTTATCATTATGAAAACTGCTATTATCATTATTATTGTTATTACTGTTTTCACTATCATCATTATCATTTTTCTTACTATTATCATTATCACTGTCATTATCATTATCATCATTATCATTATAATCATCATTCATATTATTGTTCATATTATCAGCAGCATATGCTTACACACTTCATATCATCATAAATTTATGCAAAGTAAAAAAAAAAAAAAAAGAAAAAAAAAGTAAACACAGTTTGATCTATAATATTCAGTAGTAAACAATAAACTGAAAATAATATCAAAGAAGTTTGTAAGTTGCGGTGAAAAAAAATTATCGATTCTCTGAGGAATAACAAGGCATTGCATGAATATTTAGTTTGTATTACTGAATGATGATCAATTATATGAAACTCTATCATATTATTAATCGACTTGATTCCATTGGGAAAAAAAGAAAGTGCGGGATGCGCATGTCAGAACGAGTTGTTTTCGTTAGTCGTCTGTAAGTAAAATTTACTGATTGTAAATAGGTTCTAGCGATCAATAGAAAAAATAGCATGTGTTCACGAATTGAAATGATATATTCTAGATATATTGACTCGCAAATTATGCAATACATGGCGTGTCATGCCCGTAGATTTCAGCACATCATCTATAAGGATTTTGTGCTCTGTTTTCAAGTCTTTTTTGTCATAGATTCCTTTACTTTAACATCATTCTGTTTTTTACGTATATATTTATAAATGCATTACCCTACTTTACAAAATGTAAATTCTGCCATTAATTTGCGCTGCTCCATTTAATATTTGTTTGACCTGTAAACGGGAATACAGTGCTAATTTTCTTTTAACTAATTAGGTGTGGCTAAAATAAAGACATAATTGTGGTCCACAATATATTATTCTTGAATTACAAGTGTAAGATTTTTTTTCTCACTTCTAATAACCAAAATTGCAAGTAATACTCCAAGTATGAAACATCATACTGTACATGAGAAATGAAAAAGAATGCAGTTTAATAAGTACAGTGATGCAACCACGGCTATGCCTCTCCACAACCTGGTCCTCTGTCATGGAATAAGATCATATATGCATCAGGAACTGAAAAGAAAAAATGTCCATGGCCAAAATTAACAGGTTCTCTTCGCATGATCACAGACACACATAGTTTTATCACGGGTGAACATTTTGAATATTTTTCTTTCTTTCTCTCGTTCAATGGATGAAGGAACACCACAATACACAGTCCAAGACACATCTGCTCTGCTATCCCGCCAAGTTCCTTTTAACATGGTGGACTGAGGACATCGTCTCATTTGTCCGATTGAGAAACTGTATTCACCATGCACTTCCATTTCACTTTATTTTGGTTATGTATCTTGATATGTGTGTTTTATCCGTGCTTGCTTCTTCCAAAAGCAAGCGAGATACGGACATTCAAGACTGACCAAAATGTTGAAGACACCATTTTCCATTCCCGCTGTGGTTAGTGAGTGATATGTTTTCTGACTTAGACAAATCCAAGACTTTTTTTCCACTAACAGATTACATCATATAACTGTAACACATTTGTCTTGGTGAGGTTTTATTTTGTCACTTTGGATCTGTCTAATAACATTGCTTCCATTTTACTGACACAGAAATTAATATAGACACTGTAACGCTGCAATACGTTGCTGTGGATCCGGCATATACGGAGACAGAACAGAAATCACATTCAGATAATCACTGGAACAGCAAGATCTTTCTTACTTAAATCAAGACCCTTTCTTCCGTCAGAAACCCATCCATTACTGAACACTAACAAAGACTCTGTCACAGCTGAACTTACTCAAACAACAAACTTTGGTGTTCAGGATGAGCCTCGTCCATCGGTAAAACCTCCATGTCACTGGAGGTTTAACTTGAAACAAAACTGGGAAAAGTATATATGGTTTTATATTTGTATATAAAAACCGCTCTTCACCCAAGGGCAAAGGGATCGGCTATACGAAGCGGGTAAAAATGTCGTCATGGTTATACAATATTTGTTTTCCTTCTCTCTTTTTGTGCACGGGTAATGCATGATCCCCAAACGCAACTCTGGTCCATAATAGGATTCATATCTCCCATGAACAAGAAACTTACTGCGTACACGTTTCTATACAACTCACACACACCTCGCCGCGCTTTCTAGAAACACAAGTTCTTCATATTGTTCCGAAGCTTCGAAATTCACGCCAAGCGAACCCACAATTCCTCGAACACAGGAACCGATTCATAATGTGTCCTTCTTTTACACCCAATCACTATATATTGTTTGCTTCTTTTCACAGACGTGCTTGGAGCTCACTTCACACTTGGCCTTGGTGAAGTGAGTACTCGTGCGCGCGCAGTCGCAAGTTCGCTAGCGATGACCCCATGTAAGCTCCGCCCATTTGACCTGCGGTGGGCATTCCGCTACCGTACGTTCCGCCTAGTCCTGGAAGAGGTAAGGTCAATCATTCAGTTAGCGGCTATTGAAAAAAAAAGAATGTCAGGATTTTCATAGATTGGCGATTTGTAATAGAAAATATGTGGAATTATATATGGCGATGAAAAATATTAGTCCAGGTTGCAAAAAAGCAAGCTCATTAATTTCGGAAACATTATTAAAACCAAGTGCACTAAATACAAAGTGCCACAGAAAAATATATAAAAAGGGAAGATTAAAGTAAAGATAAAAAAGCAAAAATCGAAATGGAAGCAAAAGCAAAAACAAAAAAGAGGAAACAAACCAGAAAAACAAAAGTAAAAATGGAAAACAACTGGTTCATGTTATATTCAGAAAACTTACCGGGTGGCAACGACGTACACATGGGCGTGGGAGAACTGGTGGGCGTGAAGTGAGATAGATAAGGAGGCGTTGCGCCGCCCACGCCTCCTCCGGATCCCTTCCACGCCCCTACGCCTACGCCCACCGTCCCGTAACCACTGTAGTCGCACATAGCCATGCCGGTGTTGCCTGAGGAAGGTGTGGAGAATTAGACTTTGGTTTAATTTACGTTAATATTTACGTTATTAATTGTATGGCTGGTCTTTATAACAGTGTGATGAATGAGGTTAAAGGTAATGATGTTACCGGTAAGTATGATTACTATGAGTCTTGGTTGAAAACCCCACTATATACGAAATGGGTTTATCGAAATGTATATATTGTTTTGATGACTGTAATAACGATAAACACCAATTTCGCGATGATACAAAGTATACGGAATGCATCTATATTTGGGTTATAACAATAAAAAACAAACAAACAAAACAAAAAAAACACATCAAGAAAAAAAAGAACAAGAAAAAATAGACTTTTGCCCTAGATCACCCGGCCCCCCTCAAAAAAAAAAAGATATATATATATATATATATATATATATATATATATATATATAATAATAATAAATAAATAATTCTAGTCACCAGCAAACGCCGACGTACCAGACGGTCTGGGCGCGAGGGGCTGCTCGACGGGGCCTGTCGTGGGCGTGACAGAAGGGGGCGTGTCAGCTGGCCGGAAGGAGGAAGACCTCTGCGCCAAGACACTGCGTTCGTTGCGCCGAAACTTGGCTCGACGGTTTTGGAACCAGACCTGAAGAAGGGAATAAAGGAGGGAATATTATTTTATGATTTTTTTTTATGTTTGCTCTTGTTTTGGTTGTGAAGAAAGTGGTGTATGTGTTTTTTTATTTCTTGGTGGATATTGATGATGATGATGTTGATAGCACTGATAAAAATAATAATCATAATAGCGATCATG
This sequence comes from Penaeus japonicus, assembly GCA_017312705.2. Taxonomy (NCBI): domain Eukaryota; kingdom Metazoa; phylum Arthropoda; class Malacostraca; order Decapoda; family Penaeidae; genus Penaeus; species Penaeus japonicus. Next base: position 83,581 of record BOPN01002967.1, on the reverse strand, counting down.
ATAATGATAATAACAGCAATAGTAAGAATGATGATAACATTGATAACAATAATCACAATAATTGATATAATAATAGCCATGATACTAATAATAACAACAAAGAATTAGTAATAATAATAGCGTTAATTGATAACGATAATAATCATGATAGTGATAATAGTAATACTAATAATGATAATGGTAGGGCGGCTGGAGGCTACATCTCGCACTCTCCCAAGGCAAGCGAGCGCGCTCTCTCATCTCCCGTTCTGGTTGCCCGGACAAGTGGACTGGCCTGTTTTTTAAATTATTCATTATAGTTTCCCTTATAATCGAAGTTTTCTATAAACACTCTTTTATTATTTTATTTTACGAGATAGTTTGCTGAATTGAGTTATTTAGTACTGATTTTCATTTGATTATTTTAACACTACATAAATATTTAAGGTCAATTTTGCTTTGTTTTCAATAAAGACATTGAGGGAAACGTTTTATTAATTTCATTTTTTAGAGTATGTTTTTTAGAAATATTTTTAACTGTTTGTATAATTTCCGAGACTCTTTTCAGTCGTATTTTTTACTTGTTTTTGTTTCATGAAGTATTTTGTAAAATGTATATACTCTGTACCCCTGACGGCAATGTTTACAATATTCTTGAAACAACAAAGAGAAAAAGTTAGACAGTCAACGAATGTGTTTCGTTTTCCCAGTTCTCCAGAGTCCTTATTTCACCGGCTCCGTCGCCATTTTGAATTAGACAAAGATGTGAACAACAGGGGATACGATCACGAAGATAAAAGATAAGTACTGAAGTGTCTGATATGCTTTGCTTTGGTGCTGGACGTGATCTGAAGAATAGTTTTATTAGATAATTTGATCGTTTTTAAGTGAACTTGGCTGGATTATTTTTTTCTTTCATTCTTTTACTTTTTTTCATTTTTCTTTGTAGGAAGGCTGAGTGATATTTTTATTTGTGTTTTTTTGGGGGGGTCTTTCATTTCACCAGACTTTGTTTTGTTTTCTGCCGTATATAGATGGACACAGCATATGTAAATTATCTCTTCTGCCGCGACGTGTGTGAGAAGCCACAGAATACCAATCAATAAAATCAAGGATTCGAACACCATTTTTAAGGATTCACAGAGGCTTCTCCAGGTAGTGAATACTCGATTAACGTATATCGCATGAAAGAACTAGGCCATGTTATTATACATTTTGTGTGGATACCCTCGCATATTGTAATCCTTGAGTATGATGAAAATGGTCGTTTAACGTGAACAGCAAGTCATAAGGATGGAATATTAAGGGTGGATTAAGTCCTTGAAATACCTTTTGCTAGAATATCAAGTATTATCAGAACCTCGTCTGCAGGAAGGCTTTAAATGAATTGATAATCTCGGAAAGATCCCCCCCAAAAAAAAAGAAAAGAAAAGAAAGATAAAGTATTATGATGAAAGACTGATCTTCGACTTAAGAACAAGAGAATAAGATGCTTTGACGGCGAGAATTAGGCTTGGATACAGGCTGTATTGGCAGGTCTGTCAAACATGCAAAGTGGAAGAAACTAAGTGCAAGTTTTGCGATAAGAATTCAAGAAAACACTTGTGATTATATTTCAGAGTCCCATATGATACAGCCTTTCAGACTACCTAGCTTCAGGTACACAGAGCTTTGAAACTATTTGATCACATCCATTATACTAGATAATAGACTTATATTCTTAATTTGGAATGCAATATTATACCAAGGCCATATATCATGTGTGACAAAGCCTATGCTGTACGCTGGGGGTAGCCGAATAGATCAATGACTGTGTGATTATATTTGAATTTAATTCATTGGAATGTATAATCAAAGTATATTGCAAATTCGTAATAGAGGATCATAATATCACATTCTGACCATACATGAAATATATAAAAACTTGACTATGCTTGTGCAGTTAGCCATGATGGTTAAGAACAAACGAAACAAAACTGTACAACACTTATTAAAGATTCTAATTTGGTGGAATTAGGGGTCAGTAGAATTAAGCGTCAAGTACATGATTACCCAAAATAAGTTTTTTTTTCTTAATTTATCAAGTCGCATGTCCAGTTACATAGTCGTTTAACTGACAGATGAAAATGGAAAACGAATTTGTAGTAAGCTAATAAAATAGTTTTTTTTTCTAAAGTATGCACACGTTTCAAAATTATAAAAAAATAAAAGAATAATCTTTCTCGGGGAAAATACTGACAACCACAATTCTAGCTCTTTGAATCAATATAAGAAGCATTAGTCAATATATCTTTCTATCATACATCCACTACAGAAGTATAACATATATATAAAACTCCAGCACATTCTCTTCTCATCTCCTACATAGAAACAAATAAAAGAACCACACACGAAAGTCGCAAGAACATCACAGTCAATCTTAATTCAACTCAATCACAATGATAGTAAGATATCAGGTTCAGTTCACTATAATGTGTTTAAGCACATAAGCCACAGGGGAATGTCAACATTGTCATATAAACAAATAAAGCTTGTCGCTCTGACATATCAATAATTAATTGCCATAGGATGTGTGTGTTTGAGATTCCTGAACATACATCTCGATATCAAGACTCTCATTATTGGTATCTCTTAATTAAAGATGTTGAATGTTGTTTGATGTTTAGGAGAAAATGGTATTTCTGGACCACACAGGAGACTGTTGGGAAAATATCTCTATGTGATAGATTTAAATTCATGTGGCACTTGGCACATCACTGTCATAATGCAGAGTATTGTTAACCGTGATTGTATCACAAAATCATGAAAGAAAAGGATACACTTTTCTTTCAGGTATGGACATCTTATGTACGTGTGTTTTTACTTAATATTTTATCTTCTGTTTATTAGCCGCGTGTTAATTTAATCATCTGCCTACCTATCTTCACACACGCACGCGCGCGCACACACACACACACACACACACACGCACACGTACACTGTAAGTGCAGGATATATTTGTTTAATTGCTCGTATTTATAGATCTCAAACGTGGGATTAACTAAAGAGTAAATATAAAACAAATATGTTAACAATTATCAAAGTAATGCCTACCGCATGTCCCCAATTAAGCTCTCTCTCTCTCTCTCTCTCTCTCTCTCTCTCTCTCTCTCTCTCTCTCTCTCTCTCTCTCTCTCTCTCTCTCTCTCTCTCTCGTTTCCTCTATCTTTTTCTCTCCTTCCTTCTATCATTATCTCCCTCTCCTTCTTCCCCACTATCTCTCGTTCTCGCAACCCTTCTGCTTCTTTCTTTCTCTCTCTCTCTCTCTCTCTCTCTCTCTCTCCACCTCTCTTTCTCACTTTCCTCCTTCATCTCTCTCTGACCAAAAAACACAACGCTAATGTTTACATCTCAGACCACCATGGTAGGTTGCAGTGTACCCCCCCCCCTGGATGATTCATAACGCTATATTTAATGACAACGACCATTCAGACGCTGATGGTACTTCTTAGCGGGTATCGTGTACCAGTAGAAGGAGTAGAAGGAAAGGGAGAGAGAAAGATAGGTAAGACGGGTGAGAGGTAATATGGGAGACACCTGCTTGTAATGTGTGTTAAACCTCT
>BOPN01002967.1:65000-70000 GCA_017312705.2 Penaeus japonicus | reverse complement strand
AAAGCCGAAAATCTTCGCGAAAGTGGCGGAACACGAGCCTTAGCGTGCGAATTCCCTCTTTGCCTTCTGCCGTGTGGGCTGATAAGGTGTGTCAGTGCAGACAAGTTAGCGAACGATTAGTCTTCTCGAACCCGGGGGAAGCAGCCGTCAAAGCCTGCTAAGATAGCGGTTTTCTCTTGTCTCTACAGACCTTCTTTTCATTCACAAATTCCGCGTCAAATAAGATGAAAAAGGGGAGTCAGGTAGACGGGAATTCCGCAGACCGTGACTCCGCTTCGGGTTCCCGCGGCAAAATGGGGTGTAAAGAGCGAAAATGAGAGGCAATTGTATGGCTGTAAGCGGGGTATTCGTAGCCATTAGGAGCCCATCCATTATCCGGGTGTTGCCGACTCTCTCGTCCTCTCTCCCGCTCCCTCTTTTGCTCCCCGGCGGACATTCCTCGCCTCTTGCCGTGGCTCCTTCCGGCTCATCTCGTCCGCCACGTGATACCCCAATTAACATCACCGCGCATTGACACATAGCTTTATTGTCCCCCTCAAAAAGGCGCTCTAATTAATCGGGTACCACGGGGCTTGGAGGTACCTGCGTGGCTGGCACTCTCGACTCACGCATGGGCGCGGGCGTTCAGGCACCGGTTTTAATTATTGCCACACAAGACTCTGACTCCTCTCTCGGCCTGAAGCCACTCCGGGGTGGCACTCCGCGCTGCCACTAAAAAGGACGACTCAATTTGCAAAGGGAAACATAAATCTTGTCATATTGTTTTCGAGTGCCACTTTTAGGTGGCAATTTTCTTGAAATTTCTTTGCCGTGCGATGGGTAGCTTTAGGGGAAGTGAAACAGGGAAGTGGAACAACCAATGTGATTTGATTTTTTTACATACATGGATATATATATATATATATATATATATATATATATATATATATAATTTTCATTCAATTCTATCAAAATTATGTCTCCCGTTACCCCTCGAACTATAGCATAGCTATTCCGTACATCAAATCACAGACTCGGATTCTCAAAATCTGCAAAAAAAGTCACTAATGCACACAATGATATCATTGCCAAATGTTCCTCCAACTCTAAAAGTTGATTTCCAAAGTCAGACTCACCTGCCTGTTCTATTTCCACTGTATACTTCTACAATATGCAGTATTTTACGCTTATCCTAATTACACATCAAGTATCAAATACTTTTCGTATAAACTTTTCAATATTCTTCGCATAAAAACAAACAAAACAACTTTCAAATCTACAATGACATGACGCGCACATAAAACAAAGTATCATAAATAAATCCTAACCCTGAGGGAGAAGACAAGCGCCATTCCACCCTAACCCTCTACAAAAAAATAAGAAAATAATAATAATGATAAAAAACCTAGAAAACTCCAGTCAAAAGACAACAATGAAGATGGCCGCAAAAAACTCCTTTACCAACTTGCAACCTCACGAGCAACAAAACGCGGCAAAAACGATCAGGCAAGCGAGCCACACACGGAGATCTAGCCGCCATACGACCACTCTTAGTAACGTATTATGAAACCCTAGAGATAAAACCTTTTCTCCCGCTGAGCGTGATGGAGAGCGCCAACGTGTGTCGGCAAGATGGTAATGGGGGAAGAGGGGAAGAGGGAGGGCGGGAGGGAGGAAGAGAAAGGGGGAGAAAAATAGAGAGAGAGAGGGAGAGAGAGAGAGAGAGAGACAGAGAGCGAAGTAGAGACGAGTGTGGTGATATACATAGCCGAGTACACGCGAAGACGCGCCTAAAAGACAAATGAGATGTGGCGTCTTGGTTCTGCTATTGCCGACATGCCAGTCCATCTCCCGCTCGCGTTAGTTGCGCGCTCGGCCAACAGGTGGCACTGGTCTCGCTTGCCTTTGTAAGAAGCGGAGCAATGCCTCGGTTTGACGTTCGTATTTTTGAATATATAGAGGAAAGGGGACCAAAAATCGCAAGGTTCCGATTCGATCATTGTTTTGAATAGGGCGTGAAGAAAAAGGGGAGAGAGAGACGAAGAAGGGCATAAGGGAAAGGGAAGGGGAAGGGCAAGAGAATAGGGGAAGGGAAATGGAAGGGGGGAGAAGGGGAAGTGAAGGGGGAAGGAGAAGTGAAAGGGGAAGAAGAAGGGGAAGGAGAAGGAGAAGGGGGATGGAGGGAGAAAGAATTAGGGAAGGAGGAGGGGAAGAGGAAAGGGAAGGGGGTAGATGAATGAGAAGGGTAAGGGTAGGGGAAGGGAAGGGGGAGGGGAAGGGGAAGGGGAAGGAGAAGGAGAATGACAGTGACAATGAGGAGGAGGAGAGAGAAAGAGAGAGAGAGAAAGAGAGAGAGAGAGAAAGAGAGAGAGAGAGAGAGAGAGAGAGAGAAAGAGAGGGAGAGAGAGAGAAAGGGGGAGGGGGAGGAGGGGGGTCGAACGCACCTGGTGGGCGGGCGAAGATGGCACATCCCGCCACGCCACTCGATCATTCACGCTCACGGCTGTTATTTACGGCTTGTCATTCGGCTGTCAGGCGTCTCCCCCTCCCTCTACCCTCCACCCTTCCCTCCCTCCCTCCCTCCCTCCCTCCACTCTTCCTTCCCTTCCTCCCTCCACTCTTCCTTCCCTCCCTCTCTCCACTCTTCCCTCCCTCCCTCCACCTTTCCCTCCCTCCCTCCCTCCCTCCACCTTTCCCTCCGTCCCTCCACCCTTCCCTCCCTCCCTCTTTCTCTACTTCCCTGCCACCGTTTTCCCTCCCTCCTCTCTCCCTTCCCCTCTCCTATTCCTACTCCTTCTCCTCCATCTGCTTCTTCTTCTCCTTCTCCTCCTCCCTGTTCCCCCTCCCCTCCCTACTCCTCCTCCCCCCAACCCCCTAATCCCCCCCCTCCCCCACCTCCCCATCCCAACCTTCCCCCATCCTCCTCCCACCTCCTCCTCCCCCACCCCCCAATCCCCCACAACCCCCCCTCCCACCTCCCCATCCCCCCCCACCTCCTCCCCTCATCCCCCCTCCCTCCTCCCCATCCCCCCTCCTCCCCACCTCCTCCCCCCCGAGCATGTTGTCATCACGGCCCCGCAATACCACTCGGTGTCCTGATGAAAAGGCGATCCCTGTCATGTGTTATAGTGTGCTCGTGCTTAGTAGTGGAGTGTTCCGGGCGGTGGAGGCTGAGTTATGGCGTGTGTTCTGTGGAAAGAGGTTGGCATTGTTCTTTTCTTAGGATGGAGGGGGGGGGGTTGTTTTTTTATATGTTTAGATTTTTGTTGGACATGTATATATGTATATATATATATGTGTATGTGTGTGTATATATATATATATATATATATATGTATATATATATATATATATATATATATATATAGAGAGAGAGAGAGAGAGAGAGAGAGAGAGAGAGAGAGAGAAAGAGAGAGAGATACACATACACACACACACACACCATTATATATGTATATATATATATATATATATATATATATATATATATATATATATATATATATATATTCCAGAAGCAATCGGGTAGTTGAAACTCATAAAGGAAGTTTTCACTAATTACAATTTTTGCATTTGTGTAAATCATGCTTTTTTGAGCTTCATATTACCCAGTGAAAATATTTCTGAAAGAGATTTATCGTTTATTTTATATTTACCGGTTGAATATATACGAACGTAGTATTACAAACGCTGAAATGTATGTACTTATTTCACTGTGATAAAAATCAAAATGACTATTCCGGATATTTCAAAATCTCAAACTAAATTTTCGCACAATAAACCGCCAAAAATACTTCAACATTCAAATTTGTTACATACACGCTCCCTTCACATCTCTTTTCATGCAATTACTCACTTTGGTAAATCATTTCCAACTTTCAAGCAGCGATATCGGTCTCCCGTTTCCTCACATGTGAAAATAGAATTGAAAAAAAAGAGAGAAGAGGGAAGAGGGCCAATAAAAAGAAGAAAAGAAATACATTTAAAATTGCTTGCGGAGGGAAAAAAATAACAACAGAAAACGGATATTGTCTGTTACGATATTCAAACAAACCTGTTAATCCACAGAAGAAAAACAAAACAAACGTATTTAGCTCTTGAAACAAACAAATTGCCAAGGAAAAAAGAAAGTCGCATATCTTATAAAGTATCACACGCTCAAAAAAACAAGTGTTGTTAATCACGGGGATCAAATAAACACGCTATTTAACCTTTCTGCTCATCATACTTCCCGCCAATAATTTAGCTTCAGTTTATTTCCCGTCGGCGCCTTTGAGGGCGAGAGGGGGAGGGGGAGAGGGGAAGGTGTGGGAGAGAGAGAGAGAGTGAGGGAGAGAGAGAGAAATGGAGAAAGGGAGAAAGTAAGAGAGAGAGAGAGAGAGAGAGAGAGAGAGAGAGAGAGAGAGAGAGAGAGAGAGAGAGAGAGAGAGAGAGAGAGAGAGAGAGAGAGAGAGAGAGAGGGAGAGAGATGAAGAAGGAAGAAGGGAGGGGTGGGAAGGGGGGGGGGGGAGAGGGGAGATAGAAGGAAAAAGAGAATAGGGAAATAAGGTAGGGGATGAGGAGGACGTGGAGGATAGAAGTATAGAAAGTCGAAATAGATGATAAGAAGAGAAAAGGCGACGAATGAGAAGATAGAAAGACAAAGGAGAGAGAGAGAGAGAGAGAGAGAGAGAGAAAGAGAAAGATAGATAGGGAGAGAGAAAGTGGGGAAAAGAAAGAGAAAGAAAGAGAGAAAGAGAAAGTATATCTATCAAACAAATGTAAAAAGAAAATACGAAATCTGCCCTAAGCATCATAATCTCACCAGCGCATCTCATCGACAACCTCGGGGCTTGTGATATCAACGTCATCAGACACGTTATCAAAGCGCTCTACTTGGAGTGAAATATGAATGAACTCAGCCCAGTGTAAGGGCGTATACCTGGCTGTGGGTGGCCGGGTACACGTGCGTGGGGATGTGTGTGTGTGTGTGTGTGTGTGTGTGTGTGTGTGTGTGTGTGTGTGTGTGTGTGTGTGTGTGT
>BOPN01002967.1:55000-60000 GCA_017312705.2 Penaeus japonicus | reverse complement strand
ATACATATATATAAATACATATATATATATATATATATATATATATATATATATATATATATAGAGAGAGAGAGAGAGAGAGAGAGAGAGAGAGAGAGAGAGAGAGAGAGAGAGAGAGAGAGAGAGAGACAGAGAGAGAGAGACAGAGATACATACGCACACACATATACGCATTTTTATAAATATCACACACACACACACACACACACACACACACACATACACAGACACACACACGTACCAACTCGAAATATTTCCAACAGCACTCGAAAAAAACAAAAACAAAAAACAAAAACAAAAAACCCCGACGCTCTCAAAGCCTCTTCAGGTTCTCCGAGTAAGCAAATGTCGCGGCTGGTGCGAGCGCGCGATCACGTGACAAGTGCTTGGCCGCTTCCGTGGTGACCGTAACGCCGGGAATGCGCGTCTGACAGGGCGAAAGGAGAAGCTTTTCGAAGGAGAAGAGGCAAAGTTTCTTCCCCTGTCAATCAAGAGGAAACTAGGCCTGCTCTCGTGCCCCTACCCAATCCCCACTCCTCTTCCCTCCTCCCTCCTCCCTCCTCCTCCCTCCTCCCCCCTCCTCCCTCCCTCCTCCCTCCTCCTCCTCCCTCCTCCCTCCTGCCCTCTCCTCTTGGATAGGGTAATTAGTATCCAGAAGTTATTATGGTTATTATTAAGTTATTATGTTTATATACAAAAATAACAAATATTCGTTGGCATATTTGCTATCATTTTATCATTTTTATTATATCAATTATCCTTAATTATCATTATAAGTAGTAGTAGTAGTAATAGTAGTTTTTTATTGTTGAGATCATTATACTATCACTATTATCATTGTTATTATCATAATTGCTATCTTTATCATAATTAATTGTTATTCCTTAATTTCAATGGTTGCTTTCCGTAATACTTCAACAATATGAACATTTATTCAAAAGATATTGACGTAACAAAGACAATTAGAATGAACACCGATCACATTTGCAACAATTTACAACAATCACAATCTTGTACGGTAATTGATTTGCAATCTCTGTCTACATTGCAAAGTACATAATTGATATATAATTATATGCTTTTCTTTTCGTGAGATAGTAAGCTCATGTGTATCAGTACATAAATGGAAGTAAAGAAGTATTAGATACTGTCAGGTTAATTAGATATATATTTATATATCTATTATGTTATAAAGAATTATATATCATTTCTTCTCTCAGTCGACTGAATTATAAGCAAAACTGTTGTATTATTTTTAATGTCTAATACATATTGCTGATATTATCGTCATTGTTGTTATCATAATATTTTCATTATTGTTAGAGTCATTATTATAATAATTATAATTGCTATCATTATTATCATTTTAATTAACACTAATATTATCTAAATTATCATTGTCCTTATTATAGTTATCATTATAACCATCATTATTATCATCATCATCAATATCATTACTATTGTTTTCGTTATTATCACTATAGTTATCATTATTATTGTTATCATCTTTACTTTCATAATCATTTGAATTATTTTTATTACCATTATCATCATTATCATTTTGGTTATTTGCAACATCAACATTGCCATTATCATTACTTCTATTCAACATATTCCCTAATTTCGGTTTCGCATCTTTTCTTATCATTAACATTGCCATTATCATTGTCTTAATCTAACTTATTCCTTAATTCCGGTTCCACATCTTTTCTCATCATTATATATATATTTTTTTTTTTCTCGAAATTATTAAAAAAAATCTTGAACCCTTTCTCTCGCGGATCCTCTAAACCTCTGGGTTGCAAAGTGCAATGGGCCGTTGCACCGGACGATCAGCATGTTATTGAAAATGTCATCACATCAGTTCATCACGATCCGGTTATCCCTTACTCAGCGAGAAGGAAAGGGTCGTCGTTTCGTTGTTGCAGGATTGAAAAGGTCGTTTTGCAAGTCTGATACACTCCTTCGATATACATTGCACAGATCAGATGGAGTTTATAATCTCGGATTCTTTACTCGATATCTTAGATTGTGGAGTTATTTCAATCTCATTCGTGATGAAGTTTATAATCTCGAATCATTTACTCGATATCTTAGATTGTGGAATTATATCAATCTCATTCGTATTTATTTTTCTGCTGTTGAAACTCTTTTTGGCTTCCTGAGATATCTTTTTTTGTTTATATGTTCTGATGTTATTGTGTTTTGGTTTCCTTTCAGTCTCACGTCATGTATTTTTAGTGCTGTATATCGTTTTTTTTTTTTTTCGTTTTTTTTGGTGATTCTTGTTTTCTATACCTCTTTCTCTTTGGTACTGTAGTTTTTTTTTTGGTTCTATCTCTTTCTCTTTGGTACTGTAGTTTTTTTTTTTTTGTTCTATCTCTATCTCCCTTATACTAAGATTTCTTCGTATGCTTTGTATTTCTCCTTCATAATGCTCTTGATTTGACTTTTTTTTTCTTTTCTTTTTTGTCCCTCTCGGCTTCCTCTTGGATTACTCTTGCCCGTTTGCTCTTATTTTCTTGAAAGCCATTTCCTCTCTTTCCTTCTTGACTTTATTTTTTCTCTTTCTTTGTCAAACTCACTTTTCTTTCTTACTTCGTCTTTCCTTTGATTATTAATTCTCCTTTTCTTCGTCACACCCCCAACTTTGGACACGTTTCCCCTTATTTCACTCTATCACTTTTTCTCTCCTTCGTCTTAAAACACAATTCCCTCCTCTCTCTCTCTCTCTCTCATCTCTCTCTCTCTCTCTCTCTCTCTCTCTCTCTCTCTCATCTACTCCATCTTTCTCCGAACACGTTTTCTCTCCTTCTACATCAACACATTTCTCCATCCGCCGCCTGTAAACTTTCCCTCATTTCCCTTCATTTCACATCAGAACTCCCTCCCTCCCTCCCTCCATCCTTTCTCGACTTTGAAATTCAAAATCCCACTCATTCTCGCTAACTTGTTTTATGAAATATCGACGGTATCTCTTCCACGGGACCTCGGCTCAGCATCTCAAGCGGGGGAAATGGAAGAAAGTAAAGCGAAAATGAACTAAATCAAGTGAAAATGAATGGGGATAGGTGAGAATGAACGGAAGGAAGTGAAAATGAACGGGGATAGGTGAGAATGAAAGAAAGAAAGTGAAAATGAACGATCAAGATGAACAAAAGAAAACGAAAATTAACAAAATCAAATGAATACGAACGGAGAAAGTCAAAACGAACAAAAGAAAATGAAAACGAACGAGGGGGAAAACTAAAAACAAACGAGGGGAAAACACTAAAAACGACCAAAGAGAAGTGAAAATGACCAAAGGAGAGTGAAAACGAACCAAAAGAGAGTGAAAACGAACCAAAAGAGAAGTGAAAATGACCAGAAGGAGAATGAAAATGAACCAAAAGAATGAACAGCACGCGTGGATGAGTCGGTTGTTTGTTCCTCGAGTGTTCTGGGAAGTGCTTTCGTCTTTCCTTGATGACACGGCGTTCTGTTGACGGGTCGCGGCGGTCGGGGTTCGGAGACAGGCGATGACGTGTTTTTGTGTTGGGGAGCTTGTGTTTTTGGTGGTTGATTGAGTGCGTGTGTGTGTTTGTGTTTGTCTGATGTGTGTTTGTGTGTGACTGTGTGTGACTGTGTTTGTGTTTGTGTGTGTGTGTGTGTGTTTGTCTGATGTGTGTTTGTGTGTGACTGTGTGTGACTGTGTTTGTGTTTGTGTGTGTGTGTGTATGTTTGTGTGTGTGTGTGTGTGTGTGATTTTGGAGAAGGGGATTGTGTGTATGATATATGTTTTTGATAGATAATTATGGTGTTGTTTGTATATAAGGGGGTGGTGGTGTATTTATTTATCTATTTTATTATTATTATTTTTATTTTTTGGGTGTTTGTGTATCCAACCGTTAAAGTAAGTGAGTTTGTATAGTGTTTATGAGCAACTATCTGAAACATATCGTATAAAGTGCACGAGCATTTGTAAAGTATCCAAAATTATTCCGTACTTACACGCAAAAAAAAAAAAAAAAAAAAAAAAAAAAAAAGGGCCACAAATACAAACCATCACCAATAAACCCAACAGACATGTATACATACATATATATATATATATATATATATATATATATATATATATATATATATATATATATATATATATATATATATATATATATGCATGAGTCGGTACATCTACGTATAATATATGCAATGACATACCATGCAGAAACATACTAAGCCCCACCTTAATAAAGAAAAGACGAACTCCCTCTCACCTGAACTCTGGCCTCGCTTAAGTTGGTTCGTTTAGCGAGCTCCTCCCTGACGAAGGCATCAGGGTAATGCGTCCGCTCGAAGACCTTCTCCAGCGCCGTCAGCTGCACCGACGTGAAGGTAGTGCGGTTCCTCCTCGGCTTCTTCTTCCTGCCTTCTGCGTCCTCTTCTGCGGGGAGGGAGAGAGAGAGGGAGGGAGGTGGTGAGTCTGAGATGGGTATTGTTTTTTTTTTTTTTTTTTTTTTTTTTGAGGGGGGGGACGGGGTGGCATCTGGGTTTTTGTTTGTGATGATTGATTGTTGTTGTTGTTGTTTTTTTGGGGGGGGATTTGCTTTTGGTTGAGCGAGGGAGGATGGGGAGTGGGGGGTGGGGTGAGGTGTGAGGACGAAGGTTGGTGAAGAAGAAAAGGAAGCAGAAGAGAAGGAAACTAGAGATATAAAGAAGAAAGGGTAGACGAAAAAGAGGAAGAGCAAGAGGGGAGGTAGAAAAAGAGGAGGAATATATAAAGACAGACTGATGACTCAATGAAATCGAAATACCTCAAGGCAGACGAGGATACGGAACAAAGGATTAAAAAAGTAAAAAAAAAAAAAAAAAAAAAAAAAAAACGATAACCAATCCCAAACAAAGACAAAACACCCTCCCATCTGACAGATACAACAAAGACACACAAGGAAAAAAAAAGACAGCATAAAAAAAAGAATCACACACACACACAAACACATCACAACACTAAACACACGAAC
>BOPN01002967.1:47500-50000 GCA_017312705.2 Penaeus japonicus | reverse complement strand
TACAGTGACATTATAATTTTCACCATTATATCTGTAGCCTCTATAACCGCACCGCTAAAATATCTTTATCCATTCTGTCTAACGGATTTATCGCTATAGAAAAAAAAAATATTGTATACAAGGCTGAATTTCATCTATCTATTTATCTTTTATCTATATTTGATATCATTATTTTTACTTATTCATTTATTTATTATTATTATTTATTATTATTATTATTTTTTTTTGGGGGGGGAGGGTTGCGCAAAATCGCACGCAAAACTCAAAAGTGCGCGGATCGTTAAACTCATATCAAGCCATATATATATACATATATATATATATATATATATATATATATATATATATATATATATATATATATATATAAATACATTATATATATATATATATATATATATATATATATATATATATATATGTATATATATATATATATATATATATATATATATATTATATATATATATATATATATATATATATATATAACACCATTAAACAAAACAAGTGTTCAAAACTATTGAACACTTTCACACTACATTAAGTTTGCGCGCGTACATGCCAAATGTCGAGAATTTTTAAAGAGTTCAATTCCGAGAATTAATTACCAACGGAAGACAAAATTCTCGATTATTCATAACATTATTTCTGAAAAATTCTGAGAAAATGGTAAGATATCGAATCATTACAATACCTGAAGAATGCTAATAATGATATCAGTAATGACGATAATATTTAAAAAATGATAACTGTATTGATTAAGAATGATAATGATGATGATAATGAGGGCTGTGAGGACAAAAATAATAATGATAATGATAATGATGATATTGATAATATAAAAAAGAACAACAAAGATAATGGTAATAATAATAACAATAGTGATAGCAATAATTATAATAATGATGATAATAATAATAATAGTAATGATAATAATGATAACAATAATGATAATGGCGATAATGATCAAAATGGAAATATTTATAATAATAATGATAAAAATAATGATGATAATGATAATAGTAATGGTAGGGATAATTTTAATATCAATAATGATAATCATTTATGACAATGACAATAATGGTGATATCAATAATGATGATAATATGATGATAACAACAACAATAATAATAATAACAATGATTATAATGATATTATAACAAGAACAATGATAATATTGATGATAATGATAATGAAGATTATATTAATGAGGATTATATTAACAATAAAGATAATAATGTAATGATAATGATAATAATGATAATGATGGTAATGATAATAACAATGATAATAGGAGTAATATCACCTGTAAAAAAAACTAATAACAAAACCACAAATAAACAACACACAAACACAAACTAACATCTAAATAAACTGAATAAACCCACAGAAATCACAAGCTCAGAGGACTAGGGGGACTAGGAGGCACCTCCCTCCTCCTCCTTCCCCTCCTCCTCCTCCTCCTCCTCCCCCTCCTCCTCCCCCTTCCCCTCCCCCTCCCCCTTACCCTCCTCCTCCTCTTCCCCCTCCTCCTCCTCCTTTCCCCCTCCTCCCCTTCCTCCTCCTCCTCCTCCTCTTCCCCCTCCTCCTCCTCCTCCTCCCCCTCCTCCCCATCCACCCTATCCCCCTCCTCCTTCTGCAGCGCCCCCTCTTCCCCCTCCTCCTCCTCCCCTTCCTCCCCATCCTCCTCCCCATCCACCCCATCCCCCTCCTCCCCCTCCCCCTCCCCCTCCTCCTCCTCTTCCCCCTCCTCCCCATCCTCCTCCCCATCCACCCCATCCCCCTCCTCCTTCTGCACCGCCCCCTCTTCCCCCTCCTCCTCCCCATCCCCCCCTTCCCCCTCCTCCTTCTGCACCGCCCCGCGACCTCCCACCACCGAAGCGTAAGGCTGGTTCATGTCCCCCGATAGCACGGCTTTTACACCCCACCTTGGCTAATTGACCCATTTCTCAAGCCCCGACGAACCCGCCTAGTGGCTGGTCGATCTCCAAGTGTCAGGGGGCACAGCTCGGCCTCTGTGCTCGGCCTAAACACCCGGCTATGTGCAGGAGGTCGTCAACATGGCGTATTGGTCGTTGATGGAGATAGCACGCTGGTAGTTGTCTCGCCGCTGGCTCTGGTGGATGGGCTCTTGGGCAGCGGGGGGGCTTTGTATGTTAATGGGGGGAGTGGCGGCTGGGTGTCGGCGGTGGGTGACGGGGCGCGGAGAGGTTGGGCTTTTATATTTATCTAAAGTTTTTTTGTTTTTTTTTCTTTGTATGAATATATGTATACGTGCAGAAATGAATGCGTGCTTGCATATATACGTATTATGTGTATATATATACACACACACACACACACACACACACACACACACACATACACACATAGCAATAAGCGCACGTACACAAACACACACACACAAACAGACATGTATGTATATATACATATTTATGTATATATATATATATATATACATACACACATATACACACACACATACACGTACAGTCAT
>BOPN01002967.1:27500-42500 GCA_017312705.2 Penaeus japonicus | reverse complement strand
AAACACACACACACATGTATATATATACGTAGTTTTATCCTTTAATCCTATTTTAAGAGATTAGTAATTACGTTGATATTAATCAACACCGTGATGATAATGGTGATAACGCTAGTATCAATATAATAGTAATAATGATGATTACTATCATTGTTATTCTTATTATTATTATTATAATTTTCATCATAGCTATAATAATAATGATGATAAATAATGATGATAGTATCAGTAATGATGGTAATGATGATAATAACTACATTTATAATGATAATAAAGATAATAACAATAATAATAATAGTAACACTAATGATGATAAGGATAATAAGAATGATAATAAGAATAATAATGATAATTATAATAGTATTGATAGCAATGATGATAATAATAATTATAATAAAGGTAATAATGAGGATGATAATTATGATGATAGTAATGATAATAAGAATAATTATGATAATACTAATAATGATAATAATGATTATGATATTAGTAAAAATAATGATAATGATAATTATGATAATACTAATAATGATGATAATGATTATGATAATATTAAAAATAGTGATAATAATTATGGTAATAACAATAATGATAATAATAATTATCATGATTATAATAATAATAATGATAATAAGAATAACAATAATAGTAATAATTATAATGATTAGAATAAGAATAAGAAAAATATAAAACAGCGAGAGAGAAAAACAGAAAGACAAAAAAAAAAAGGAAAATGAAACGGACCACAACATCCCAGACACCTCAAAGCAAAGACAGCGACAGCAAGCACGCACACAACAGGTCCAAGCTTGTCCAATGTCCAGTGCCCGGCGTCAAGCTAACACAAGCTGACGCAAGCTGACGCAAGCTGACGCAAGCTGACAAGCTGACATATCCTGTTGATTCGGGCGAGTTCATATGCCTTGGCCTTGGACAGAACGTCTGGATATTTTTTTTTTTTTTTTTTTTTTTTTGCTTGTGTGATACGTATTTGAGAATGTCTATCTGTGGTATGGCGGTTCTTGTGTTGGATAAAATGTATTTGATTTAGTTTGGAATTCGGGGATGTATAATCTGTATCATGTTCAATGCTATACTGTTATTACTGGTTTGCTTGCTTGTCTGCACGCGCGCGCGTGTGTGTGTGTGTGCGTGTGTTTATGTCTCTCCGTGTATGTGTGTGGTTGTGTGTTTGTGATGGGCTTAAATATTGTGTAAATTCAATTTTGTCTTACTTTATATATCTAATATCAATATTGGTCTACCTGTGTGTGTGTGTGTGTGTGTGTGTGTGTGTGTGTGTGTGTACATGCGAGCTTGCGTCTATGTTTGGGAGTGTGTGTGCTGAGAACGCTTTATGTTTTGAAAATTTGCACGTTAACTTAAGGTAGTAGATTCAAAATCAAAATAAATCAATATTCATCACAAGAAAATGTGCCAGAACGTAAATATGTTTTCACAATATCTATGTTATCACTGCAAAGCGTAAAATGTGTTCCTGTCATGCTCATTCTTCTTCTTTGTCTTCTCCTTCTTCTCTCTCTCTCTTCCACCCCCCTCCGCCCCCCTTCTCTCTCTCTCTCTTTCCACCCCCCTCCTCCCCCCCCCTCTCTCTCTCTTTCCACCCTGCCCTACGTTCCCCTTCTCTCTCTCTCTCTCTTTCCACCCCCCTCCGCCCCCCTTCTCTCTCTCACTCTCTCTCTCTGTCCACCCCGCCCTCCGCCCCCCTTCTCTCTCTCTCTCTCTCCCCCTCCCTCCCCCCCCCCCTCTCTCTCTCTTTCCACCCTGCCCTACGTTCCCCTTCTCTCTCTCTCTCTCTCTCTTTCCACCCTGCCCTACGGTCCCCTTCTCTCTCTCTCTCTCTCTCTCTCTCTCTCTCTCTCTCTCTCTCTCCTCTATCTCTCTCTCCTTCTCCTTTCCCCCCCTCTTCCTTCCCATTCCTCTGCAACAAAGATGGCTTCAGTTCTGCCCAGCAACTTTTCAGTAGCGAAGAGAGCAGCCACAGTGTCAGCTGAGAAGTCACTGCTGACAACAGATGAAGAAGCGTGACCTCGGCTGACCCCAGCTGACCCCGGCGCCCGCTCGACCATCAACAGGCGAACGACCCAAAACAAGCGATCTATAATACTATGTCTATGTCTAGCTGTTCCTTAGTAGAAAACAGTGGTTTCTTCTGATCTTTACGGCGACGTTTATTTTGATGTCCTGATTTCACATTTTCTTGAAATAAACTCGTAATATTTCCCTCTGTTTTTCGTTTCGCTTTTCGTTTTTTTTTCGTTTTTTTTCTGTGGCGGATCTGTACCTTTTTCTCTCTTTCTGTTGTTTTGTCTCTCTTTGTTTTGACTGTCGCTAGTATTTTTTTTTCGGTTTGTTCTTGTGAGCTTCCCTCCTCATCTCTCTCTCTCTTTCTCTCTCTCTCTCTCTCTCTCTCTGAAAATCAAATACTTCCGGGTAGAGTAATCAGACATATATGTGTGTGTGAGAAAGAGAGAAAAGAGGGAGAGAGAGAGAGAGAGAGAGAGAGAGAGAGAGAGAGAGAGAGAGAGAGAGAGAGAGAGAGAGAGAGAGATACAATCAAACAATACTTTGCTTACAGTTTTCAAGGTTTTCCTTCTGAATGATTAACGTATTTATCTTTAGTTTGGTTCTGCGAAGTCTAGTTAAAAAATAAAAGAGAGAGAGAGAGAGAGAGAGAGAGAGAGAGAGAGAGAGAGAAAGAGAGAGAGAGAGTCTTTAAAATCCCCCTCCCCCTAAAAAAAAAACAAAAAAACTCACGGACTTATTCGAAAAGACAAGAGAACAGAACACAGAGTACAGAACCATGACAGACAGGGAGAAAGCGGGAAGAGAAGCCGAGAGATAAAAAGGAAAGTGTCAGTGGTAATAGAAGTGGCCGATAGGGAAGTTATCGAATAACTCCGAGGGAGACTTATCTTAAAAAGAAGCGTCAGGTTCAAAAGAGGAAGAAGAGGAGAAGAGGGGAGGAGGGGCGGAGGAAAAGGAGGAGGAAGAGGGAGAGCGAGGAGACGCTAAAGGAAGAGGAATGAAATATCCTTTCGAGTAAGCAATTGGTCCCCGGAAAGAATACGAATGGGAGAAAACTTGGAAAAAAAAAGAAAACTTAAGCTATGGAGGGGGAAAAAAAGAGGGAAAACATACAAGAAGGGAGAGGGAGTGCTTGTGTGGAGAGACGTGGTGGGGAAGGGAAGGAAGGGAAAGGAAAGGATGTAGACAGTGTGGGGAGGGAGTGGGGGGTGTAGGAAAGAAGGGAGGAGGGAAAGAGAGAGAGAGAGAAAGAGAGAGTGCGGAGTGGCTTGTCTACCCTCCTGTCTACTCCTTCGGCGGCCATTAAGTGCACAAGATTAAGTGGTTTCAGGTCTGGGGCTCTCGGCTTGGTGGAGCTATTAACCCAAGAATGTTTCTCAATTAAAGTGTCGCGGGTGGGATATTTTTTTCACGTATTGGGTTCCTCGCCTTTGACTGAAGGAACGTTTTATTGTGTCGGCGGAATCTGGCTTCTGCTCCTCGTCGACGACCCGTGTAAGTAGGGAACACGACGTGAGCTTTGATTCATCGTGTGGAATGCTCGTCCAAACGGGTGTTCTTTGGGCATGCTAGCTAGTTGCACGTGGTCTCTGCATTACGCTTTGAACGAACGAGCGAACGAACGATCGTTTGTGGGATTGTGATAAAAGGAGGAAGAAGTAAGTGGAGCAGAGATGAAGGAGATGGTCAAGATGATGAAGAAGGAAGAGGGGGCAGGAGGAGGAGGAGGAGGAGAGGAGAAAGAAGAGGAAGAAGGAGGAGGAGGAGAGGAAGAAGAAAAAGGAAGAAGAGGACGAGGAATAGAAGAGTAAGAAAAAGAAGGAGGAGGTGAAAAGGAAAAGAAGAGGGAGGAGGAAGAGAAGGAGGAGGAAATGAAGGAGAAAAGATAAAAAAGGAAGATGGGGAGGATGAGAGGAAAAGGGAGAAAGAGGAAGAGAAGGAGAAATATACGAAGAATACAGAGGAGGAGAAGGAGGAGGAAGACGAGAGAGAGAGAAGGAGATAGAGAAAGAAAGAAAGAAAGAGAGAAAGAGCAAGAGAGAGAGAGAGAGAGAGAGAGAGAAAGAACGAGCGAGCAAGAGAGAGAGAGAGCAAGAGAGAGAGAGAGAGAAAGAGAGAGAGAGAGAGAGAGAGAGAGAGAGAGAGAGAGAGAGAGAGAGAGAGAGAGAGAGAGAGAGAGAGAGAGAGAGAAAGAGCGAGAGAGAGAGAGAGAGGATTTATCTAAGAGCAGCAGCACGTATCGCCTTCCTTGATAAGAATGTCGTTTCGCATTGTCTCTCGCGTGCTCACCTGCAGCCTTAATAGGTCTGAATTAAACTTG
The DNA here is from genome assembly GCA_017312705.2 of Penaeus japonicus. Taxonomy (NCBI): domain Eukaryota; kingdom Metazoa; phylum Arthropoda; class Malacostraca; order Decapoda; family Penaeidae; genus Penaeus; species Penaeus japonicus. The sequence goes on along the minus strand of BOPN01002967.1, from coordinate 38,131 downwards.
ACTTTGATGCACTGGTATTCATTTCTCTTTTTTCTCTCTCTTTGTCAAAGCGCTTTAGTGATAGTGAAGCGGAGCCTTGGGAGATATCAAGTTGCAACACGCAGGAGGCTGATCTAGACTTAAGGATGTGCAACATGCAACCGAACGACGAAGAAAGATCTTTTCAATTATTTTTTTCTTCTTCTTCTTCTGCAGTATCTCTGTTGTATGGATTCGAGAGTAATTAATAACTATATCTGTTTTTTTATCACTGTAATGAATTAGTTGATTTGATGTTACAATTACAGCAGTGTTGACAACCATTTCAAAATTCGGTTCTGTCTTCAACTTGCCAGATGTTGTCGTTAGTTAAAGGATAAATCTTTTGCGCTCGTTAATGACATCACGCGCATTACTCGGTCGTTTGTTGTTGTATTTTTGTCTGGTTGTATTCTTCACGTTTGTTCCTTTGGTTGTTTGTTTTTCTTTCTTTCATTGTGAGGATGTCAATTCTTGATATTTTATTATTATTTATCTATTTATTTGTTATTATTATTATTACTGATTTATTATTATTATTATTTTTTTTTTTTTTGAGGGAGGGGGGATACGTACCTAAAATGAATAAAAGGCTTCAATCACGATAAGGTATTTAATAAGACCAGAATACAAAGTTGATTTTAAAATCTTAACCTTCCAAATATAAAGTTCATTTGTGTGTATACGTGTATATTTGCATTCGAGTGTGGGCGAGTATATATATATATATATATATATATATATGTATGTATGTATGTATATATATATATATACATATATATATATATATATATATATATATATATATATTTATATATATATATATATATTTATATATCAAAATATCGAAACTGTTAATCTGAAGCTTTTTACATCAATGTTTCTAAGAAGGAGGAAAATAAAAGGAAAAAGAAGGAGAAGAATATGAAGAAAAGGAAGAATATGAAGAAGAATATGAAGAAGAAGAAAAAGAAGAATATGAGGAAGAAGAAAGAAAAAGAAGAAAAAGAGAAAGAAGGAAAAATAAATAAATGAAAAATAGAATAAGAATAAGAAACAAAGAAAGAAAAACAAAAAGAGAGAGAAAGAAAGAAAGAAAAAAACAAAAAACAGAAACGCACACCCAAGCAAAACCACAAACCCCGCACGTTGGCGTCACCACACACACACACACACACACACACACACACACACACAAACACACACACACACAAAACCATCCCAGCCTCACCCTCGCCACCCATATCGGAGAGTCGTCATTACAAACCCATTACTTCCTGCACATGAGCGCAACAGTTGAACTCAGACGTCATTAATGAAGCATAGAAGCGTCGGGAACCCCCACAAGAAGCGTCTTAGGGTAGAGAAACGCCCTGCAGATGGGTGGGTGGTCGCAACATCGAGGTCGCGTCTAAGGGTGCGGAGCCAGACAAAACACCGGCACAGGACGAGGCGCAATAATAAAGCGGAGGAAGGGAAGGGTAGCAAGGCGAGAGGTGGAGGGGAAAGGAGGAGGAGGGGGAGGAAGGGGTGGAGGGGGTGGAGGTGGAGGAGGAGGGGGGGAAAGGAGGAGGAGGGGGGGGGAGGAGGTGGAAGGGGAAAGGAGGAGGAGGGGGAGGAAGGGGATATGTAGGAGGGGGGGAGGGGATGGGGGAGGAGGTGGAGGGGAAAGGAGGAGGAGGAGGAAGAGGGCGAGGGGGAGGAGGAAGGGGAAGGGGGAGAGGAGAAGGGGGTAGAGAGGTGGAAAGGGAAGATGGGGAGGAAAAGAAGAGAAAGAAATTAAGAAAATTAACTAGAAAGAGAAGGAAGAAGAGGAGGAAGAAGAAGAAGGGGAGGAGGAGGAGGGATAAGAAGAGGGGACATAGGAGGAAAAGAAGGAGACGAAGACGAAAAAGGAGACGAAGAAAAAAGAAACAACAACAGAAAGGAACTACGAAGAAAAAAAACATAACAGAAAGGAACGAAATTATAAAAAGTAAGAAGGAGGAAGAGAGAAAGATAGAGAGAAGAAAGAAGAAGACGAATAAGAAAAATAAAAAGGAAAACGAAGGAGACAGATAAGGCCAAGCACATCAAAACTAAAACAACGTACGGATTCTAACCCTAGCCATTGTATCAAAGATTTACGAACCTTATCACATTACTATAAAAAAAGTACCAATTAATACACGAACTTCATCGCAAAAGCTGTCGTTGCAAATGAGACAGGATTCCATTCACCCCTTCCCCCCTCCCCCCTCCCCCTCCCCCTCCCCCTCCCCCTCTCCTTCCTTTCTCCCCCTTCCCCCTCTCCCCTCCCCCTTCCACCCCTCTCCCTCCTTTCTCCCCCTTTCCCCCTTTCCCCCTCTCCCTTCTCTCTATCCCCCTCCCCTCCTCTTTCTCCCCTTCAAGAGAGATATAAAGAAGGTAAATATGACATTCATTGGAGTAAACGAGAGATTTCTTGAAACGATAAAAAAAATAGTTGAATTCTGTTGGTATGGTTGTGATGATTATTAGAGTATCGGAAATGTTAATACTAATAGCAATATTGATGATGATGACGATGATAACACTAATGATGATAATGATAGGACTAATGATGATAATGATAACACTAATGATGATAATGATGAAGATAATAACACCAATGATTTTAAAGATGATAACAATCGTACCAATAACACTTATAATGATAGTGATAATAACAATAATAATGATAATAACTATAATAACAACAAATCAAAATATTGATAATAGTAATACCATGATAATGATAATGATGACAATAATAATGATAATTGCAATAATAATAGTAATTATAACATCATAACAACGATGGTAATGGTAGTAATAGTTTTAATAATAATAAATATAGCAATAGTAATAATAAGAATGATAATAGTAATAATATCAATAATGTTAATAATGATGATCATAATAGTACAATCACGATGATAACATTATCATGATTAATAATTACAATGATCATAATAACATATAATGACGATAACAATGATATTAATGGTAGTGGTGATATTAATGATAAAAATATTGAAGACTGTAACAATAATGATGATTATGATGATGATATTGATAATAATAATAATGATGACAACAATAATAGTAATAATGATGAAAAGATAATTTTAATAATGATGATCATATTGATCATAGTAGTGATAATAATAATGATAATGATGATAATAACAATGATAATAATATGAACAGAAAATGATAATGATAATAAGAATAACAATGATAATGGTAACAAGACTAACAATGATAAAAGTAATAATAATTGCAATGGTTCTAATAATCAAGCTGATGTTAATGATAACAATGATAATGATGATAATAATAATGGTAAAAATAATAATACTGATAGTATCTATGATAATAATAGTAAAGATGATAATGATAACAATAAATAAGTTGATGTCAATAATGATAATTATTGATATTACTATTGCTATCATTATTATTATCATTATTATCATCGTTATCATAGTCATTATTACTTTTGTCATATTTTTTACTAAAAAGATGATAAGGATATTGATGATATTACTGATCACAATAATGGAAATGTCAATATTGATAATGATGATGATGATAATATATATATATATATATATATATATATATATATATATATAAAATAATAATGGTGATAATAACTGTAATAAAGATAACGGTAATAACAATGATAATAATAATGATGATGATAATTATGATAATAATGATATCAACGATAATAATAATCATGATTATAATAATAATCATAAAGATTATTATTATGATGATAATAGTATTGATAGTCACAAAATTATAATGATAATAATCATAATTATGATAATAATAACAACAGCGATGGTAATAATGGTAGTTAATAATAGCTTTACTAATGATAATCATCATAGTACTAATGATAATGATGATAATAATAATGATGATAATAATGATAATGATAATAATGATAATAATAATAATGATAATAATAATAATAATAATAATAATAATAATAATAATAATAATGATAATAATAATAATAATAATAATAATAATGATAATAACAATAATCATAATAATGATAACAAAAACAACAACAATAATGATAATAATAATAATAATAATAATGATAATAATAATAATAATAATGATAATAATAATAGTAGCAGTAGTAATGATAATAACAATAATAACAATAATAATGTTGATAATAATAATGATAATGATAGTAATAATAATAATAGTAATAATAATAATAATAACAATATATAACAACAATAATAAGAACAACAATAATGATGATAATAGTGATGATAATGATGATAATAATTACTAATAAGATAATGGTAATAACATTAATAAAAATATTAATAACAATAATAATGATAATGATACTGACAATAGTAATGATGGTTATGCTGATATTATTTGCATTATCATCATCACTATCATTACGATTATCAATATCATTATTACTTTCGATACTGTTATTCTCCTCCTCACCATCATTCTTATAACAATAATTGCCATTATTATTACTTTAATTAATAACATCATTTTTAATTATTATCATTATAAGGATGATGATAATGATAATGATTATCATCATCCGTATTATCCTTATCATCACCATTATTAATTGTAATAATAGTAGCAGAGGTAGTATTAGTAGTAGTACTACTATTAATAGTAATAATAGGTACAGTAATCATTATAACAATAATATAAAGATATAATGCAAATAATGATTAATACAATTATATATGATCATATAACGATTAGCCTACTTATATAAGTGACAAGCGAGTGGTCATAATAATACTTGTATGACATGTCGGGTTCACTTATAAATGTCCAGAAATGTATGATTAAAAATGAATAAATCTACGGATCAAGGGGTGTTATTGAATCTTGTTGATTTTATCTTTATCAGAATGATATGCATTTTTCATAATGATGATAGATGATGATGATAACTATGGTAATGATAATGATAATAATAATGATGATGATATATGTAATGATGATGATATATGATAATAAAGATGATATATGATAATGATGATGATGATATATGATAAAGAAAATTATGATGATAATAATAATAGTAATAATAATAATGATGATAATGATAATAATAATATTGATGACAATGCTAATGATAATAATAATGATAATGATAATGAAAATTATAAATGTTGATATCAATAATAGAAATATTGATAATTAGGATATTGGTAATAATGATAATGATGATGATAATGATAATATTAGTGATAGTGATAATAATAAAATAATAATCTTAATGAGGATAATATTAAAGATGACAATGATAATGATAATAATAATATCATTATTATTAATGATGATAATGATAAGGATAGTAATGATAATGATAATGATATTAATGATGTCAATAATAATGGTAATGATAGTAATGATGAAAATGATAATATTGATAGCACTAATAATAATAATTATAATCACGATAATGATAATAATAATAATAATAATAATAATAATAATAACTAATTATAATAATAATAATAGTATTAGTAGTAATGATAATAATAATGATGATAATAAAAAATAATTACAATAGTAATGATAATAATAATGATAATAATATCAGTAATTACAGTAATAACGGTATCACTAATGATGATAGCAGTAATGATGATTCAACCATTGATAATAATCATGGTAATAATGACGACAATCATACTAATATTGATGATAATGAACATGATTATGATAAACTGACCTCCATTAATATTCAACATCACTCAAAAAACTCACCATACCCATAATAACAATCCTTAAATTAATCATGCACTAACAACAGCCAACCACATCATCACATCACAAACATCAGGTACCATAAAATAATCACAAAATAATCATACCACCGATGATAAATCTAAAAAAAAAATCTAAAACTAAAAAAAAAACTAAAAAACTTTCGTCACAGTAACATCAAAGTTCCGTCACATATCATGCACAGTTTCCCACAGTGTCACGTCAGAGGCCGGTCAACCACCTGCATGACATCTCCCGAGGGTCATTCAACGTAGAATCTGCATCAACATCACTATATTTATTAAGGAGCGTGAATGACCTTGGCTAACCTCTGGGCTGGGCTGGGGGGTGAGGGGTAGGGGGTGAGGGGAGGACGGTGAGGGGGAGGAGGGTGAGGGGAGAAGAGAGGGACGGTAGGGTGAGGGAGTGGAGGGGTGAGGGCAATCACGCCTGTCCGATTCGTGTGAGCAATGACCTCTATCCCCCATTCTCCCCCACCATCCCCCTAACCCATACCCCCTACCCCATTCTTCGCCCCATGAATCACCAGTGCTTCGTCAGCAGCGATTGTGGGGGGGAGAGAGAGAGAGAGAGAGAGAGAGAGAGAAGGAGAGGAAGAGGGGAGAGAGAGAGAGAGAGAGAGAGAGAGAGAGAGAGAGAGAGAGAGAGAGAGAGAGAGAGAGAGAGAGAGAGAGAGAGAGAGAAAGTGAGAAATAGAGAGAGAGAGAAAGTGTGGGTAAGAGAGAGAGAGAGAAAGGGGAGGGAGGAGAGAGAGAGAGAGAGAGAGAGAGAGAGAGAGAGAGAGAGAGAGAGAGAGAGAGAGAGAGAGAGAGAGAGAGAGAAAGTGAGAATGAGAGAGTGAGTGAGAGAGAGTGAGAGAGAATGAGACAGAGAGAGAGAGAGAGAGAGAGAGAGAGAGAGAAAGAGTGAGAGAGAGAGGGAAAGAGAGAGAGAGAGAGAGAGAGAGAGAGAGAGAGAGAGAGAGAGAGAGGGAGAGAGAAAGTGAGAATGAGAGAGGAGGAGAGAGGGAGCAGAGAGAAATGAGACAGAGAGAGAGAGAGAGAGAGAGAGAGAGAGAGAGAGAGAGATATATAAGACATATATATATAAGTCAAAGCTACACATAGACAAGACAACCATTCGAAAGAGTTATCACCCGTTTCCAAGACGTCATAATCGCCGAAAAAACAACTTCCGGCGAAATGGAGTGTGAGATGGAAGGGGGGGAGGGAGGGGGAGGGGGGAGGGGGAAGGGAGGTGAACAACACACTCTCTGTGGCATCGCTTCCTGCCGCTACTGGATGCCCCCCACCCCCTACCCCCACCCCCAACCCCCAACCCCACCCTACCCTACCCTCCATCCCCCACCCCCATCCCCACCCAACCCCAACCCTACCCCTACCCCCTACCCTACCCTACCCTCCCTCACCCCACCCCCCCAGCCACAGTACGTGTATATTCCGAACGCGAAACTGTTATGAATACAAACTGAATATTCTCAATCAAATGTTTTCACACGGCGTTTTTGCATCTCTGAGGATTCCGAGAAATTGGAAATAAATAGTGAACAAGACTATCTTGCATTAGCATGGAGGATAATAAGGATTATATTGATACAAACATAGAAATACATTTAAATATAAATCATATTTAGAAATGTTCTTACTAGTCTCCGCCATGCTAGGTGACATATCTAGAATATATTACTTTTTTTTATTCTTTACAGTTATTTCGTATCAAACGGAATTAGCTGACCATGTTGCAAAAATGCAACGACGTGCAAAAGACGCATGCAGAGATATATGAGCAATAACGCTTCTCATTTTGCTTATTGCTTGGGAAGGAAATTATATCTGCCGGAGGGAAGAAGGAGAGGGAGAGCGAAAGAGAGAAAGATGGACAGAGAGAGAGAGAGGGAGAGGGAGGGAGGGAGGGAGGGAGAGAGAGAGAGAGAGAGAGAGAGAGAGAGAGAGAGAGAGAGAGAGAGAGAGAGAGAGAGAGAGAGAGAGAGGGGGAGGGAGAGAGGGAGAGAGAGAGAGAGAGAGAGAGAGAGAGAGAGAGAGAGAGAGAGAGAGAGAGAGAGAGAGAGAGAGAGAGAGAGAGAGAGAGAGAGAGAGAGAGAGAGAGAGAGAGAGAGAGAGAGAGAGAGAGAGAGGGAGAGGGGGAGGGAGAGAGGGAGAGAGGGAGGGAGAGAGAGAGAGAGAGAGAGAGAGAGAGAGAGAGAGAGAGAGAGAGAGAGAGAGAGAGAGAGAGAGAGAGAGAGAGAGAGATAAACAAATAGACAGAGAGGGTAAACGGGAGAGAGAGAGAGATAGAGAGATAGATAGAGAGATAGAGAGAGAGAGAGAGAGAGAGAGTGACAGAAAAACAAATAGACAGAGAGGATGAACGAGAGAGATAGATAGATAGATAGAGAGAGAGAGAGAGAGAAAGAGAGAGATAAACAAATAGACAGAGAGGATGAACGAGAGAGAGAGACAGAAATATATATAGAGAAAGAGAGAGCGACAGATAGGTAGACAGACATAGAGTAAGAGCGATACACACACACACACACACACACACACACACACACACACACACACATATATATATATATATATATATATATATATATATATATATATATATATATATATATATAGAGAGAGAGAGAGAGAGAGAGAGAGAGAGAGAGAGAGAGACTTGCGGTCAATGTTTTACTAGTGACTTCCTCTCGGGTGAGAGTGCGGCGACGTCCCCGACTCCTTTCCCGCCACCGAAACCAAACAAAACACATTGCATTGTAATCCGATCTGCGTTAAAACCCCTTGTTTATCTTAAGTAATAAAACAAAAACAAAAAAACACCAAAGGGAAGTATGATATTCCTTATTTCATAAATCATCACATAATTCACAAATACGACATCGGTATTTACACTCAAACGGATTGGATAAAGAAAAAAATACACTTTGTTATGGCTCGGTTTCCCTTCCACTTTCGACGTGTTTGGCGCGGCGGTTCTAGCACGTGGCTGCGGTCAGGACAGGCACCAGGAAGGAGGCTGACCGCGGTGCCTGGTGACACTGCGGCACTATAGACACTCTTGAAGGGACTGACCACTTTAAACTAACATAATCATAAATAGATAAATAGATAAGGCGATTCTTAAGAAATGTTAATGTGTTTGGTGATCTGTTTCTGTGTTTGTTTGATTGTTTTTTTTTTTCGATCTATTTCTTATCAACTATTTCATTTGATTATCTTGGTTATGCTTTCGCCGATGAGTTTTGATTATGTCCTTATTTTTTTCCTATCTTGATATCGAATCTTTATCTCTGTTTCTTTTATTGATTCATCAAATACCATATTCCTAATCTTAGTCAGTCTTATCTAATCAAATCAAGCGTGGTGGCCTTGCCTTTGGAATTTTGCATAAACAGTATCTTCAAATAGAATAAGGAATAGAAGGATAAACAAAGAAATAAGTAAAATGGTAATAGTTAATTGAGTTTCCCTTAAAATGGACAATGATTTAAGGAGTAGAAGAAAGAGGAGATAAAGTGGGGTGTTGAAATGAAACAAAAGAGCGTTATTTTTGCCAGTTAGAGTGCTCCCTCCCCTCCCCTCCCCTCCCCTCCCCTCCCCTATCACCCCCTACCCCTACACTCTCCCCCACCCCTTCCCTTCCTCCATCTCCCCCCTTTAGCCTTCCCCACCCCCCACCCTTCCCCACCCCCACCCACAAACGGCGGAAACGAGCAATTTTCACTTCACTGAAGAACCTTTTTACCACCCTTGAGGGGGAGGGGGACGGAGAGAGGGAGGGGGTGGGAGGGGGGAAAGTGGAGGGGTGGAGGGAGTGGCAATATTAGGGATGGTTTCGAAGGACTGAGGAAATATGCAAAGTTAAAGAAAAAGGTGGAGAGAGAGAGAGAGAAAAAAAAAATATTGGAAACGGACACAGTGAAAAGGTCTAAAAGGAAGAGAGATAAAAAACTTTAGATACTCAGTATACATATATACATTCACACACACACGCATACGTGTATATATATGTATATACACACATACATATATATATATATATATATATATATATATATATATATATATATATATATAACTTTTTATACATACATTAGATATTTTTTTTTTACACGTTACGCTCCATATACCCCTTTGTGGCTACCCCCTCTATTTCTTTCCTACTCTCTCTCTCTCTATATATATATATATATATATATATATATATATATATATATATATATATATATATATATATATATATATGTGTGTGTGTGTGTGTGTGTGTGTGTGTGTGTGTGTGTATGATTATATATACAAATATATAATTATATACTTTATATGTATATGCATATGCACACACACACACACACACACACACACACACACACACACATATATATATATATATATATATATATATATATATATATATATATATATATATATATATACAAACACACCCATACACACACACACACATATATATATGTATATATATATTTATTTATTTATATATACACACATATATATATATATAGATATATATACATATATATACACAAATATATATGTATATATATATATATATATATATATATATATATATATATATATATATATATATATATATTTGTGTGTGTATACACGCGAAGAGACAACCAGAAAGTCCACACGGGGAGAGACAAGGCATGAAACTAGATTAAAAAGGGGAGGTAAGGGGTGGGGGTGGGGTGGGGGGGAGAAAATCCACTTGCAGCAGAAAGAAGGAACTGGGCAGCGTCTTTGACTTGATCCGAGAGCTGCAATTACACA